>APFE031589238.1:46738-88132 GCA_000404065.3 Pinus taeda | reverse complement strand
GAATAGGTTGCAGACATCTTGACAAAGCCACTGGATCAGAAAAGCTTTGAATTTTTGAGGAAGTGTCTGGGTATGACTGAATGCCCAGCAGTTGAAATTAAAGGGGAGTGTTGAAAATGTAATTTCAACGCAGCACGCAGCCGTACCGTTCCCCGAAACCACAACAGCAAAACCATAAACCACCGGTAAGTTTCTCGGACCCGCTCTTGCGTAAAGTGGTTTCCGTACATAGTCGCTCCGAGAAGGTTCAAGGGTTGACGCATGGATGAGGCGTGACATCACCCTCTGACACTTTCTCGGAAGGTAAAGTTCGGTTAAAAGAGGCTTTCCGATATTCCTTCAGTCGTTCGATTCGAGGAGGGCAAATCAACGGTTGACGGGCATCTCAAGTTGCATACGAGCCTGCAGTTAATGTTGCGTGGAGTAAAATACGAGCTTGGTTGACTGCAGACTTTTTCATGAAGGGATTTAATAATTTGTCATAGGTGTTGGTAAACATTTAAGTTTTTCTTACGGCATGTATGGGCGTGATTTAAAATAGGCATGGGCATAGGTAAATGTTCTTAAATTTTAATGTTTTTTTTATGGGAGTATGGTCATGTACGCAAAGTAATTTTTTTTGGTGTTGTGGTTGCATATGCATAGTATGTTTATGTTTTGTTGACCATTCTGTAATGAAGCAGTAGAACGGGAAGGGGAAGAAGTGAATGAAGAAAACCAAGGGGGAAGCATGTATTAAAAAAACCATGAAAGGGAACACTAAGTTTTGGTGAATTTGTAGTTTTTCACACAGCAGTATGTTGATCGTTTTCTTTCTTTTACAGCAGTAAATCCTCGTAATCTTTGTTTTCACACAGCAGTGAATGTAAATGAAATTTTTACACACAGTGATGTAAAATTTCAATTCAAAGGAGAGAGAGTAATTTTGTTGAAATGTTTTGGGTGAATCCTTCTCAGCAAAGAGGATGAATATGTATCACTAATTTTGTTTTAATGAATAGAAATCCTTTTATGGTGGTGCAATAATTCTCAGTTAATTTTTTTTAAGAAGTCTTCACTGTGCAAAAAAGATCTTTGAGTAAAGAAAACAGAGCATTGCCTCTGTGTGATTGAATTTTTGTGTTTTTGGGATTTTGCCAGGAAAATCTCAAACATTACCTTTACTTCTTGATTTTTTATTGTGATTATCTTGTCCACATGTATGATACAATCAAAATAATTTACTATTTACATGAAGTAGCATTAATATACTTGACCTAACAGATCGGTATGTAATTTTTTATTCATTTCCGAGATTTTTATCCCATATACTTCTGAAACGAGTCTAAAGTTAAATGTGGACATATCTGGTGCGATTCGATAAGTATGAACATAGAGATGACCATTAAAATCGATGATGGAATGGATCACTGGTAGCAATATTTTTTTTTATTAATTTAAAAAAAATCAACACAATCGTCTGCAATATCCATCCTAGACATACACGATATGGACTGTCACATGAGTTTACACCACTGACTTAGTCTCTAGTATTTGAAGTTTTGTGGATTTCAATCACCTCTATTTTACCATCTAACCAGCCCATTTAATATCCATTTTGATGTGGAGGCTGCGACATGCCATCACATGACAAGAGCGAAAATACCTTCGTCGTGGAGGTGCTGGCAGCATACTGTTCCTCCGCAACGACAGTCGTCGCGTTCTAGCCGCCTAATGCGCCTATTCACATTCAAATAATTCCTTCTCACTTCATTACTGCAGCTCATTATAACTTCAGCTGAATCGTACATTTCCATCTCCGTATGACGTTCTTGAGGAGGCTGATCAATGGAGATTGCAAGGTGCAAACTGGGTGGCAGCTCTGATCCTCCACGAGTATCAGATATTAAGGGAAACCAGTCGTTGGTTGATAATGTGGGAGATGCCAACAAATCCTTCCATGCTATTTCAACCCATCCCATCAATTCGGACGTTCGAAACATACTTCCCAGTACTCTCATTCTACTGCTCTTTTTCCTGACCTCAAACGTAACAAACTGTTTTTGCAATTCAGAAATAACATTAACATCGTCAATGTTCCCACCGCACTCCAAGCAGAATGTTTGTTTCCATTGAGGGTTTCGCGTTGCCATCACCTCCCTCGTATTCACTGCAATATTATTATTTCCCTTGCCATTGCCACTGGACAGATAATATCGAACGAAAAGGCTGTCTCTGCCCCCGGCAGGCTTAGCTATAACATTTATAGCCTCCAAAATCTCCAAATTTATAGCCATACCCTTAATGATAACCCTTCCATAGGGATCTATTTCATTAGCCATTGAAGGAAGCAAGATTTGTGTATCAGCCAGAAGCTTATAGCACTAACAACCTTGAGCTTTGCAGCACACACCGCCTTGAACTTTGCAGAACTAACAGCTTTGAACCACTTGTGCATGCTTAATCCAAAGCATACCAATATATATATATATATATGTGTAGACTGAGAAAGGACCTGATTTTATCTCTATAATATTAAGGCTGCAATGAGCCTAATGGATTCTAATATGCAATCCAGATCATGTCAGTACAATCCAATAGATTTCATTTCAATAATCTATTGACTACTTGTTTGTCCAAATTGGGTTTAGCCGCAATCCAATAGATTTATTTCAATAATCTATTGAGTACTTGTTTGTCCAAATTGAGTTTAGCCGCCTCTAGACTGATCTGAGGGGTACGGATTATGCGAATAATAATATTACCAAGGATTTTCTCCCACTGGTTTATTGGCTAACGAATCAAATTCAATGCTTAGACTTTAAATAATACCGCAACATTTGGGTAGGTGGAAGTAGAAGACGTCCCATTGTAAACTCTAAATCATTTCTCAGATTTGGAAATCTTTCTTGTCACTTTCTCATCATCGCTGAATTTTTATGCATTTCCTTTTTTTTAAATTCATGTTCTTAGATTTGTTTTTATGCATTTCCTTTTTTTTTTTAAATTCATGTTCTTAGAATTGATTTGAATGGATATAGGTTTTACATTCCTGAGAAATTTAAACCAAGTTAGAGAGAGCATTTTCAAAATCAAAATCAAGTTTGAGTGAACTTGTTCATTCATCCCAAACCTAAGAAACGTGTAAGAATCATCAATGAAGCATTCATTAATTAACCAGCATTAATGAATAACAACCCATAACAAATTATTAATTTATATATAATATATATATAATATATATATTCAGTCACTGAATTAGCGCATTTATATATATATATATATATATATATATATAGATATACAGCCACTGAATTAGCGTAGGAGCCTCTTCTATAAATATTTTAAAATATGACTCCTTATTTCCAGCTAAGAAAAGCAGATTATGCCTTATCCACTGCAGGCGTGGAATGGATACATGTTGCTATTAGAAAATTGGAAAAGTCGTGGAATGTATACGGGTTGCTGTTAGAAAATTGGAAAAGTATATTTTAAAATATGAGGGCTTATTACCAGCTACGTGAAGAAAAGCACACTCCGCTTTATCTACAACTGACGTGGAATGGCTGCAAGTAGCTAATTAAAAAATTGTAAAGAGAGTTGGAGAATAAATGACAGGTTATTAGAAGCTATGCATCCCAAGAAAAGCAAATCAAAAGCAAATCACTGGGTCCATGATCCCATAAAAAGATTGGAAAATGGAACACAGCTGTTTCAAGTAAAGAGTGGGAAGCGGCAAGTTTGTCATCGTCATGGCAAGGTAAAGGCACTACTACACGTAGGGTGGTGAACGTGCCATGAATAAGGCGAGGTCTAACTAATTGAGGGTTTGGCTTTGGTTAGAGTGAAGTTATAGAGTTTTTCATAAAATTGTAATTTTATTGTTTTATGATTTTTTTGTTATTAGGCATTTGCATTTGAATAGAAGCACGAGAGCGGACGGGAGGCCAACGATATCCAAGTCTTTATTTTATCTCACAAAGGCTCTGAATTTTCAGTTTGTAAATGTTGGTAAGGAACATAAATATGTTCTCGATTGTTGTTGTCATGTTAATGGTTTGTACTAGATTCTCAATTTGTGAATGTTGGTAAGCAACATAAATATTTATGTTCTTGATGTTAATTCAAAGCATATATAATATACAACAAATTTATATTTAGAGACTTAGACAACAATAGCAAAGAATAATCTCATAGACAGACATATGGAGAAACAACAAGATTACTCAATCCGAAACAATGAAATAGATAAAACAATCACTGGAGAACATAAATAACTTTGCATTAAGTAACATGCATGGACCTTGGCTTCTGTTCCTTGGCCAAAGAAATTGCAAATTTATAGAGGCTAAAGAAGAATTTAGAATCATGCATGTGATTTAGATGGGAATCTAGAAACTAATGGCTGTGTAGAAAGATCTAGAATCCTGCATGTGATTTAGATGGAGATCTAGAAACTAATGGTGGTGTACAAGGATCTAGAATCCTACATCATTTTAGCTTCACATTTAACATTCTCCCACTTGAAGCCAAATAAGAATCATGAATCAAGTCACACCGAGTCCTACCATGCCTCTACATAACTCATGTTTATTTTATGGTAGAATCTTATTGAGCATATCAACAGGGTTCCTATCTGTATGGATCTTTTCCAAGGATAACTGTTCTTTCTCCAACACATGTCGGATCCAATGGATCTTAAGTCAATGTGCTTGGTTTTTGAATGAAATGCTAGGTTTTTTGCTAAGTGAAAGGCACTTTGACTATCACCATATAACACATACTTGTCCTGCTTTATTCTTATCTCCTAGGAATTGCTACATCCACAACTTCTCTTTACAAGCTTCTGTTGCAGCTATGTACTCTGCTTCTGTTGTAGAGAGGGCTACTATTCTTTGTAGCCTTGAAACCCAAGATACTGCTACACCTACAAATGTATACAAATAACCTGTAGTGGACTTTCTGGTATCCATATCTCCAACCATATCTGCACCTGTAAAGCCTTAAAGCACAGTCTCATCATGACCAAAACATAAACAATAATGACTAGTACCCTTAAGATACCTCAAAATCCATTTTACTGCTTGCCAATGTTGTTTTCTTGGATTGGCAAGGAACCTACTCACTACTCCCACTAAATATGCAATGTCTCGTCGTGCGCATACCATGGCATACATCAAACTGCCAACTACTGAAGCATAAGGAATCTTGCTCATCTCTTCTTTCTCCTTGTCATCACTAGGACATAATTTAGTACTCAGCTTGAAGTGAGTTGCAAGGGGTGTATCAACTAGCTTGGCATCTTTCATATTAAACCTGTCAAGTACCTTCTTGATATATTTTTCTTGTGACAGCCACAACCTTTTGTTTTTCCTATCACGCATAATCCGCATGCCCAATATCTATTGTGCTAGTCCCAAATCCTTCATTGCAAATTTGCTACCCAAATCGTTCTTCAATCTATTGATCTTATTCTTATCATGCCCAATAATCAACATGTCATCCACACATAACAATAATATGATATACTTTCCTTGATCATACCTCTTGATATAGACACAATGGTCACCTTCCAACCATTGAAAACCATGTTCAAATTTCTTGTACCATTGTCAAGGTGCCTGCTTCAACCCATAGAGACTCCTCTTCAACCTACAAACAAGGCCTTCTTTGCTTTTTTCTATGAAGCCTTTTGGTTGCTCCATATAAATTTCTTCCTCCAATTCACCATGAAGGAAAGCAATTTTTACATCTAATTGTTCACATTCTAAGTCAAAGCAGCAACTAGACCAAGAATGACTCTAATGGATGACATTTTAACAATAGGTGAGAAAATTTCAGTGAAGTCAATACCTTTTTTTTGGGCAAAACCTTTCACCACCAGCCTTGCTTTATACCTCTCATTCCTTTCGTCATCTTCATGCTTATTCCTGTAAACCCATTTGTTTTGTAGAGCCTTTCTACCTTTTGGGAGGTTTACCAACTCCCAAGTTTTATTTCCCAGCAAAATGTTCATTTCTTCTTCCATTTCTTTCTTCCATTCTTCACTGTGCTCAACTTTACAGGCTTCTTGAAAATAATTAGGCTCACCTTCATTAGTCAACAAAATATAGCTTGAAGGAGGATACCTTTGTGAAGGCTTATGAGGCCTAGAAGATCTACGAACCAACTATGATCGTGCATTATCATGTTGAGTCTACTGTAAAGGTTCCTACAATATTCCTCCTTCTTCTTGTTTATCATTTTCCACTTGTTGTTCTTCATGCTCCTGAATTTGTTGTTTATTTTCTTGTATTGATGGTATGTTTTCTTGCTCGTCTTCAAACCTGTCAATAACCTTCTTGATCTCCAACTCACCTACAATCCTCTTGAACATTTCTGACTCATTAAATATAACACCTATGCTTCTAATAATTTTATGTTTGACTGGATCCCATAGACGATAACCAAAATCTTCATCCACATATCCCAAAAAAATGCATTTCATAGATTTATCATCTAGCTTAGTTCTATTTTCTTTCGTAATATGTACAAATGCTTCACATCCAGAGATTTTCAAGTGACAATAATTCAAATTCTTACCAGTCCAAACTTCTTCAGGCCACCATCCAAGGCTGTAGTTGGAGATTTATTTATGAGGTAGAAAGTGGTCATGACTGCTTGAGCCCAAAAATTCTTCTCTGAACCAGAATTGGACAACATACTTCGCACCTTTTCCATAATGGTGCAATTTATCCTTTTTGTGACACCATTCCGTTGAGGAGTACCAAGCATAGTATTTTCATGCTTTATGCCAAACCTGTTACAATATTCCTTAAATGCATTTGAGCAATATTCTCCACCATTATTTGTTCTTAAACACTTGAGAAATTTGTTAGTCTCTCTTTCAACAACAACATGAAAATTTTGAAATATTCCAAACACTTCACTTTTACTTTTCACAGGATATGCCCAAACCTTCCTGGATGCATCATCTATAAATGTTACAAAATATGATGCTCCTCCTAATGATTTGATGTTAATAGGTCCAAACATATTTGAGTGTACCAATTCTAACACATTTTTCTTCTTGTCATGGCCACCTCTAAGGAATGAAACCCTTCTTTGTCTACCATATATACAATGCTCACAAAGATCAAGATTGTAGGATTTCAAACCTAGCAATAAATTTTTACCAACAAGGATTTTTAAGCCCTTCTCGCTCATGTGACCCAAACGCTTATGCCACAGATCTGTTGAATTTCCTTCTCTTGTGACAATAGCCAAATCTGATTTTCCTATCAGTGTCTTCAATGTGTATAATGTTCTTATCTTGGGTCCTTTGGCCACGACCAATGCTCCTTTGCTAATTTTCTAGCCTCCTTTTCCAAAGCTTGTGGAATGGCCTTCATCATCCAGTCGTCCCATAGAGATTAAACTCACGTGCATTTCTGGTACTTGTTTGACCTATTTCAACAATATATCTTGTCCATCTTTCATCTTGATATGGGCATCTCCCACTCCAACAATACTGCAAAAATGATTATTCCCCAAATGCACTCTACCATAATCACCCGGATTATATGAAACCAAACTATTTTTGCATGGGGTTACATGGTGAGATGCCCCAAAGTCAAGGATCCAATCAAAGCTAATGCTCGATTTATATACACATGCATCCTCTACTGAAACAGTAAAAAAGACATCACCATCTGTGGCTACAACAGTAGTCTCACCTTCATTTATGCTGGATGACTTGTGATTTGTATTAGATTGTCTCTGATCCTTTTTTCCTTTCTTTCAAAATTGAAATTCTTTCTTCATGTGCCCAGTTTGCCACAATGAAAGCAGATGATCCTTCCTCTCCTTGATTTTGATCGGCCTCTTGATCTTGATCACCCTTGCTGGCCTCGATCCATTCTCCTACCATGATCAGCTAGAGCTAGAGCTTCTCCTCCCTAGTTTTCCTCAAATGACTTGCGTCGTAGTTCCTCATTCATTAAAATACTACTAACATCATCAAACTTCAAGGTCTCTACAGTTGTTGAAGTGCTCATAGCTATAATTAAATTTTCCCAGCTGTCTCACATAGAGCACAATAGCAAAATAGCTCTAATTTCACCATCTAAAATGATTTTAATAGAGGCAAGCTGATTAGTAATAATATTAAATGCATTCAAGTGCTCAGAAATTGAAGCACCCTCCTTCATTTTGAGATTATAAAGCTTCTTCATCAAGAACACTTTGTTTGATACCGTGTTCTTCTCATATAGATCATGGAGATTCTTCCATAATCCTTCAACCGTCTTTTCTCCATACACATTGAAATACACATTCTTTGCTAGATATTGATGGATTGTTGCAATCGCCTTTCTATCTAGCTTATTCCATTCTTCATTTGTCATCGATGAGGGTTTCTTTGTTGTGCTCTCAATTGGCAAATATTGATCCTTCAAAATCAGTATATCCTCCATCTAGGATTTCCATAGCGCAAATTAGCCCCGCTCAACTTCTTCATATCTGTAACTACTGTCTCCGTTTTCAATATATTGATGCCCAAAAACAAAAACTCCACTTAAAAATAAAAAATTAGTTATTACTCTTTAAAATTTAGTAATAATGACCTTCCTTCTTTTAAAATACCCTTTTCAAAATTCCTCCTCCTTTTTAAAATATAATTTTCAAAATTCCAACATATAATTATATAAATATAAAAAGCATATATATTGTTTTAACCTTTTCACATTTCACACATACATATGTTGGTTTGTATATGTGCAAGCTTGATGAAAAAAAAATTACGAACTCCACGTAAAGCACTTACGCACTCCATGTTTTAGGCTTCATGAAACGTTTCACCATATGCCCACAACCTTTTTATTTCTTGCAACAATTGTCTTAACATTCCTCAGCTAGTTCCTCAGCTATTTCCTAAATAGATCCTTTTCCTGGACTCTCTTCTTTGTAGCGATTTCTGATTTCTTGGATAGACCCTTCAACAGCTCAAGAGGTAACAACCAACATTTTAATGAATGTTGCGAGAATAGGGCGATGGCACTGAGCGACTTGCACAGTGGATATTCGACCCCTGCTCTGATACCAGTTGTTAATTCAGAGCATACATAATAAACAACAGATTTATACTCTTAGACAACAATAACAAAGAATAATTTCAGAGACAGATAAATGGAGAAACAACAAGATTACTCAATGAGAAAAAACATAATAGATAAAACAATCACTAGAGAACATAAATCACTTTACATTACGTAACAGGCCTAGAACTTGCCTCGCTTTCCTTGGTTATAGAAATTACAAATTTATAGAGGCTGAAGAAGGATCTAGAATCATGCATGTGCATTAGATGGTGATCTAGAAACTAATGGCAATGTAGAAGGATCTAGAATCCTGCATGAATTTGGCTTCACACTTAACATTCTCCGACTTGAAGACAAATAAGAGTCATGAATCAAGTCACACTGAGTCCTACCATGCCTCTACATAACTCATGTTTATTTCATGGTAGAATATTAGTGAGCATATCAGTAGGGTTCCTATCTGTATGGATCTTTTCGAAGGATAACTATTCTTCCTCCAACACATGCCGGATCCAATGGTATCTTAAGTCAATGTACTTGGTTTTTGAATAAAATGTTGGGTTTTTTGCCAAGTGAATGGCACTCTCACTATCACAATATAACACATACTTGTCATGCCTTATTCCTATCTCTCCTAGGAATTGTTGCATCCACAACATCTCTTTACAAGCTTCTCTCGCAGCTATGTACTTTGCTTCTGTTGTAAAGAGTACTACTATTGTTTGTAGCCTTAACACCCAAGATACTATTGCACTTGAAAACATATACAAATAACCTATAGTGGACTTTTTGGTGTCCATATCTCTAGCCATATCTGCATCTGTAAATCCTTCAAGCACAATCTCATCATGATCAAAACATAAACAATAATGACTAGTGCCCTTGAGATACCTCAAAATCCATTTTACTGCTTGCCAATGTTGTTTGCCTGGATTGGCAAGGAACCTACTCACTACTCCCACTGAATATGCAACGTCTGGTCATGTGCATACCAAGACATACATCAAACTACCAACTGCTGAAGCATAAGGAATCTTGCTCATCCCTTCTTTCTCCTTGTCATCACTAGGACATAATTCAGTACTCAGATTTAAGTGGGCTACAAGGGGTGTACCAACTGGCTTGGCATCTTTCATATTAAACTTGTCAAGCACCTTCTTGATATATTTTTCTTGTGATAGCCACAACCTTCTGTTTTTCTTAGTTGCGCATAATCTGCATGCCCAATATTTGTTGTGCTGGTCCCAAATCCTTCATTGCAAATTTGCTACCCAAATATTTCTTCATCCTATTGATATTATTCTTATCATGCCCAAAAATCAACATGTCATCCACATGTAACAATAATATGATATACTTTCTTTGATCATTCCTCTTGATATAGACACAATGGTCAGCTTCCAACCTCTGAAAACCATGTTCCAACATGAATGGATCAAATTTATTGTACCATTGTCGAGGTGCCTGTTTCAACCCATAGAGACACTTCTTCAACCTACAAACAAGGCCTTCTTTGCCTTTTTCTATGAAGCCTTCTGGCTGCTCCATATAAATTTCTTCCTCCAATTCACCATGAAGGAAAGCAGTTTTTACATATAACTATTCACATTCTAAGTCTAAAGCAGCAACTAGACCAAGAATGACTCTAATGGATGAAATTTTAACAATAGGTAAGAATTTCAGTGAAGTCAATGCCTTATTTTTGGGCAACACCTTTCACCACCAGTGTTGCTTTATACCTCTCCTTATTTTCGTCACCTTCATGCTTAATCCTGTAAACCCATTTGTTTTGTAGAGCCTTTCTACCATTTGGGAGGTTTACCAACTCCCAATTTTTATTTTCCAGAAAAGAGTTCATTTCTTCTTCCATTGTTTTCTTCCATTCTTCACTGTGGTCAACTTTACGGGCTTCTTGAAAATAATTTGGCTCACCTGCATTAGTTAACAAAATATAGTTTGAAGGAGGATACCTTTGTGAAGGCTTATGAGGCCTAGAAGATCTAGAAACCAACCGTGGTGGTGCATTATCAGGTTGAATCTCCTGTAAAGGTTCCTGCAAGATTCCTTCTTCTTATTGTTCATCATTTTCCACTTGTTGTTCTTCATGCTCTTGAATTTGCTGTTCATTTTCTTGTATTGGTGGTATGTTTTCCTATTTCTCTTCAAACCTGTCAATAACCTTCTTGACCTCCAACTCACCTACAGGCCTCTTAAACATTTATGACTCATTAAATATAACATCCCTACTTCTAATAATTTTATGTCTGATTGGATCCCATAGATGATAACCAAAATCTTTATCCGCATATTCCAAAAAAAATGCATTTCATAGATTTATCATCTAGCTTAGTTCTATTTTCTTTGGGAATATGTACAAATGCTTCACATCCAAATATTTTCAAGTGAGAGTAATTCAAATTCTTACCAGTCCAAACTTCTTCAGGAATACCGCCATCCAAGGTTGTAGTTGGAGATCTATTTATGAGGTAACAAGTGGTCCTGACTGCTTCAGCCCAAGAATTCTTCTCCAAACCGGAATTGGAAAACATACTTCACACCTTTTCCATAATGGTGTGATTCATCCTTTCTGTGACACCATTTTATTGAGGAGTACCAGGCACAATCTTCTCATGCTTTATGCCAAATCTGTTACAATATTCCTTAAATGCATTTGAGCAATATTCTCCACCATTATTTGTTCTTAAACACTTGAGCAATTTGTTAGTCTCTCTTTCAACAACAACATGAAATTTTTGAAATATTCCGAACACTTCAGCTTTACTTTTCATAGGATATTCCCAAACCTTCCTCGATGCATCATCTATAAATGTTACAAAATATGATGCTCCTCCTAATGATTTGATGTTAACAGGCCCAAACACATCTGAGTGTACCAATTCTAACACAATTTTCTTTCTGTCATGGCCACCTCTAAGGAAAGAAACCCTTATTTTTCTACCATATATGAAATGCTCACAAAGATCAAGATTGTAGGATTTCAAACCTGGTAATAAATTTTTACCAACAAGAATTTCTAAGCCCTTCTTGCTCATGTGACCCAAACGCTTATGCCACAAATATGTTGAATTTCCTTTTTTTTTTATAGCAGCCAAATCTAATTTTCCTATTAGTGTCTTCAATGTGTATAATGTTCTTATCTTGGGTCCTTTACCCATGACCAATTCTCCTTTGCTAATTTTCCAGCCTCCTTTTTCAAAGCTAGTGGAATAGCCTTCATCATCCAGTCGTCCCATAGAGATTAAACTCGTGCACATTTGTGGTACATGCTTGACCTGTTTCAACAATATCTTGTCCATATTTCATCTTGATCTGGACATCTCCCACTCCAACAATACTGCAAAAATGATTATTCCCCAAATGCACTCTACCATAATCACCCGAATTATATGAGACAAAACTATGTTTGCATGGGGTTACATGGTGAGATGCCCCAGAGTCAAGGATCCAATCAAAGCTAATGCTAGATGTATATACACATGCATCCTCTACTGAAACAGTAAACAACGCATCATCATCTGTCGCTACAGAAGTAGTCTCACCTTCATTTGTGCTGGATGACTTGTGATTTGTATTAGATGGTCTTTGATCCTTTTGTCCTTTCTTGCAAAATTGACATTCTTTCTTCATGTGCCTGGGTTTTCCACAATGAAAGCAGATGATCCTTCCCCTCCTTGATTTTGATTAGCCTCTTGATCTTGATCGCCCTTGCCAGCCTCGATCCATTCTCCTACCACGATCAACTAGAGCTAGAGATTCTCTTCCCTAGTTTTCCGCAATTGACTTGCGTCATAGTTCCTCATTCATTAAACTACTGCTGACATCATTAAACTTTAGGGTCCCTATAGTTGTTGAAGTGCTCATAGCTACAATTAAATTTTCCTGTCTATCTGGCATAGAACACATTAGAAAAATAGCTCTAATTTCATCATCTAAAATGATTTTAACAGAGGCAAGCTGATTAGTAATAATATTAAATGCATTCAAGTGCCCAGAAACTAAAGCACCCTCCTTCATTTTTATATTATCAAGCTTCTTCATCAAGAACACTTTGTTTGATACCGTGTTCTTCTCATATAGATCATGGAGCTTCTTCCATAATCCTTCAACCGTCTTTTCTCCAGACACATTGAAATACAAATTCTTTGCTAGATATTGACAGATTGTTGCAATCACATTTCTATCTAGCTTATTCCATTCTTCATTTGTTATCGATGAGGGTTTCTTTGTTGTGCCCTCAATCGACAAATATTGATCCCTCAAAATCCGTATATCCTCCATCTGTGGTTTCCATAGGGAAAAACTAGCCTCATTCACCTTCTCCATATCTGTAATTGTTGTCTCCATGTTCAATATATTGATGCCCAAAAAGAAAAACTCCACCTAAAAATAAAACTTTAATTATTACTCTTTAAAATTTAGTAATAATGACCTTCCTCCTTTTAATACCCTTTTCAAAATTAGTTCTTCTTTTTAAAATATACTTTTCAAAATTCCGACATATAATTATATAAATATAAAAAACATATATAATGTTTTAACCTTTTCACATTTCACACATACATATGTTGGTTTGTATACGTGCAATCTCGATGAAAAAAAAATTACGAACTCCACGTAAAGCACTTACGCACTCCACGTTTTAGGCTTCATGGCACATTTCATCATATGCCCACGACCTTTTTATTTCTTGCAAAAACTGTCTTAACGTTCCTCAGTTAGTTCCTCAGCTATTTCCTGAACAGATCCTTTTCCTGGACTCTCTCCTTTGCAGTGATTTCCAATTTCCTGGACAGATCCTTCAACAGCTGCAGAGGTAACAACCAATGTTTTAATGAATGCTACCAGAATAAGGTGATGGCACTAAGTGGCTTTCATAGTGGATATTCGACCCTTGCTCTGATTCCAGTTGTTAATTCAGAGCATACATAACACACAACAGATTTATACTCAGAGACTTAGACAGCAATAGCAAATAACAATTTTAGAGCCAGAAAAATGGAGAAACAACAAGATTACTCAATCAGAAACAACGAAATAGATAAAACAATCACTAGAGAACATAAATCACTTTGCATTACGTAGTAGGTGTGGACCTTGCCTTGCTTTCCTTGGCCAGAGAAATTACAAATTTATAGAGGCTGAAGAAGGATCTAGAATCCTGCATGTGATTTAGATGAAGATCTAGAAACTAATGGTGGTGTAGAAGGATCTAGAATCCTGCATGTGATTTAGATGGAGATCTAGAAACTAATGGCGGTGTAGAAGGATCTACAATCCTGCATGAATTTGGCTTCACACTTAACACTCTATTGTTGTTGTCATGTCAGTGCTTTGTATTAGATTGATCTCATTGTTAGACAATGTATTAGATCTATCTCTTATTCTGAAATAATTTTGTGTTCAAGTCATTATAAAATTCACACACAATAATACGAGTTGCGACGTTTCAATTGATCACAAAAATTGACCTTGACGATTTCAATGAATTCGGTGAGGGATATTTGAGCTTTTTCATCTAGTGACTTGCTCAAAATAATTTCACATGCACACACTCTAAATTTGACTTTTCCAAAAATATGACTTAACTGGAATTCACACTCAACTTGACTCCTCAAAATTTAACCAACTTTTACATGTGGGAGTAATTACAATTTATATCATCCCCCCTTAATTACTACTGTAGGACTCAAACATGGCTCAACATGACTCAACTATGCCTGCTAGGTTTGCAATAGAAATTAACTCAATCATCACTCAAACATACATCTTGATCTCTATCTCATCTAGGCTTACAATGACTCAAAATTTTCACAATTTTTCATTTTCTTTTCTCTTTTTTTCCAAATTCTATATCCTCGAAAATGCCTCATTCTTTGCTGCGCATTCTTGCTGTAGGCTCCATATTTATTTACTTGTTGTTGCTACAACGTTTCTTTGGTTTTTCTTGAATTTCATCTGAATCAGCGTTCTACAACTTCCTCTTCAAGGATTCTTTTGCTCATGGATTGTTGCCATAACATTTCATCTTCAAATTGTGTTATTCGTATTTTTTTTTGCACTTCATATCCGTGACTTTCTTTCTACCATAAATTGATAGAATAATCTTATCTCTTCTTGACTCCATTGTTGAAAAATGGTTTCGATGCATTCATTTTTTCCTTTAGAAACATCAATGTCCTTTCTTGCATCATGTTCTTCATATTCTCTTTTAACTGGACTGCTATCTTGTTTACTTTCACACTCAAAATCAATGTTAAAAATATCTTCATTAGGCTCTTCAGTGAAAGCTTCCTGCTCTACCTCTTCCCTTTATGCCTTCTTTTGTTCTGTCATTGCATCATAATTTTCATTTTTTCCCCTTTTACTAACCTTTGTTGTTGCAACATGTTGTCTTCCACTTGGCTTCCAAACACAAGTGGGTTTCTCTCACTAAATAACAACATATCAACGTGTTCTTTCTGTTCATTGTTTGTAACCACTCATCACTAGTGGAATTATCTTCATTAAAGTTAACATAATCATAATTTGGATTCACCCTATGGTGGGTTATCCAAGCATACATGTGCTAATTAACAAATTCAACTTCACCAACTTCATTACCTGTAGTGAGATTCACCAATTCACATCTCACTTTGTAGTGATTATCCACATGTGTTTCGTCATAGTGGGATTCACCATTATCTGCACCATCCATGTTACAGTGGAGTCCTTGAGCATTTATATGCTCTTGCTCTGCTTCACACATAGACACTTCAATTTCTCTCTCTGCAATTTTTATTGCATCTTTTTCATCCATATGCATGTTTGCAGTATGGGTTTCACTTGTATAGTCTTCACGATCGTGGGATTCTCCAACCTCTATTGTCATCTCAGAGTCTTTCTCATCTACTCTCAGATATGTGGTTGACTCAACAAATTGTGACACATCTCGCTGCTGCATCTCACTCCCCCTTGCATGAAATTCTTCTTCCAATATTTTTCACATTTCATTGGAAGTTGTAGCTTTTGCTACATTGCACCAAAACTTATCATCCAATCTTTGTCTTATAAAATCCATTGCTAAAACATCGTATACTTCATCATATGGATTAGTATACTTATACTTAATTAACTCTTTAGCTCAGAGAAAAATTAACATCTTAATAACTCGATAATCATAAAAATAAATAAATAAACCAACTCCTCCCTTAAGTGTGCAACCAATTCCATACCTAAATAAATTTCACTCCATAAAACTCTAATTCCCATCATGGAAAGTAAGCACAAATATGGACAGAATGTTAACCTTTAAGCTATCTCTGGGGAGTGGGAAAGGGAAAAACTAATTTTTTAGCTATTTTTTACCAAGAAGTATGAAATTCTTTATTGTTAAGCATAAAGAAATAGCGAAAACGTGACTGGGACTTTCTCAAGTTCAAAGAAATACAAAAATATTATTCTACACTGCAATAAATCTTGTCCACAATCATCTTTTGGAAATGTGGAATGGACAGTGTGATCATTAACGTAGACAACGATGAAGCCATCGAAAGAAATGAAGTTGGCCCATATGGAAATTGGGTCACTTCACTCAAGAGTGTGACTTAGATTCAATCCTCTGAAAACTAAATATAGCCCTATAGAAACAGGTCATAATTGATTCAACTTAAAACTAAATGTGTCATAATTGATTAAACTTAAAAGAATAGGTGTCATGAAAGTGTCCCACTGGAGTTAATTTTTGCTTGATTATGAATCAAATATTTGAATTCGTGCATCTCGTGCATTATTAGGTTTGTAGGTCAAGAAAATAACATTATTAGAAAAAAAATGGGATAAATTATTTAATTTGCTTTAAATTTTTATATTTTTATTGAAAAAGAAATAAAGATAATATTTTATATTTTTTATTAAAAAAATATTTATTTTATTTTATTTTATTTTATATTTTTGAAAATCTATAAAATGATAGTTTTATTAAATTTAATGATTTGTGAAAATTTATATATTGAAATTTAATATAATCATAATTATGATAGACTGAATTCAGATATTCCAGAGTGTTCATCTTTTCATTTCTCGACGTTTCGAGCCTAGACCAAGGCTCATCATCATCACTGATTTACAGAGAAGAGAAAGTGTGTGATAAATATGGTGTAGGTAGATTCGATTCCTTTCTCTGTATTTTAACCCTTGTTTTTTCGAGATTACGTATCTCTCTCCATGTCTCTTAGAAACCACTCCATAGTAATCTACAAACCAATATCGTTACTCTGTACCGAGCGGATACATGGAGAGAGATACGTAATCTCGAAAAGGCAAGGGTTAAAATACAAAGAAAGGGATCAAATCTACTTACACCATATTTATCAAACACTTTTCTCTTCTCTGTAAATCAGTCCTGATGATGAGTCTTGGTCTAGGCTCGAAACTTTGAGAAATGAAAGGATGAACATTGTGGAATATCCGAATTCAGTCTCCCAAAAACCACTCCACAGAAATCTACAAACGAATATCGTTACCCTGTACGGAGGGGATACATGGAGACAGATACATAATCTTGAAAAAACAAGGGTTAAAATACAGAGAAAGGAATCAGATCTACCTACACTATATTTATCACACACTTTTCTCTCCTTTGTAAATTAGTCTTGATGATGAGCCTTGGTCTAGGCTCGAAACGTCGACAAATGAAAAGATGAACACTGTGGAATGTCCGAATTTAGTCTCTCAAAAACCACTCCACAGAAATCTACAAACCAATATCGTTACCCTGTACGGAGGGGATACATGGAGAGAGATACGTAATCTCAAAAAAATAAGGATTAAAATAGAGAGAAAGTTATCAGATCTACCTACACCATATTTTTGACACACTTTTCTCTTCTCTGTAAATTAGTCCTGATGATGAGTTTTGGTCTAGGCTCAAAACATCAAAAAATGAAAAGATGAACGCTGTGGAATATCCGAACTCAGTCCCTCAGAAACCACTTTACAGAAATCTACAAACCAATATCATTACCCTGTATGGAGGGGATTCATGGAGAGAGATACATAATCTCAAAAAAACAAGGGTTAAAAATATAGAGAAAGGAATCAGATCTACCTACACCATATTTATCACACACTTTTCTCTTCTATGTAAATCAGTCTTGATCATAAGTCTTGGTCTAGGCTTGAAATGTCGACAAATGAAAAGATGAACACTGTTGAATATCCGAATTCAGTCTCTCAGAAACCACTCCACAGAAATATGCAAACCAATATCGTTACCCTGTATGGAGGGGATACATGGAGAGAGATATGTAATCTCGAAAAAAAAAGGGTTAAAATACAGAGAAAGGAATCAGATCTACCTACACCATATTTATCACACACTTTTCTCTTCTCTGTAAATCAGTCCTGATGATGAGTCTTGGTCTAGGCTCGAAATGTCGACAAATGAAAAGATGAACACTGTGGAATATTTGAATTCAGTCTCTCAGAATCCACTCTACAAAAATCTACAAACCAATATCATTACCCTGTATGGAGGGGATACATGGAGAGAGATACGTAATCTCAAAAAAGCAAGGGTTAAAATACAAAGAAAGGAATAAGATCTACCTACATCATATTTATCACACACTTTTCTCTTCTCTGTAAATCAATCTTTATGATGAGTCTTGGTCTAGGCTCGAAACATCGACAAATGAAAAGATGAACACTATGGAATATCTGAATTCAGTCTCTTAGAAACCACTCCATAGAAATCTACAAACCAATATCATTACCCTGTATAGAGGGGATACGTGGAGAGAGATACGTAATCTCGAAAAAAAAGGGTTAAAATATAGAGAAAGGAATTAGATCTACCTACACCATATTTATCACACACTTTTCTCTTCTTTGTAAATCAGTCCTGATGATGAGTCTTGGTCTAGGCTCGAAAAGATGAACACTATGGAATATTCAAATTCAGTCTCTCAGAAACCACTGCACAGAAATCTACAAACCAATATCCTTACCCTGTACGGAGGGGATACATGGAGAGAGATACGTAATCTCGAAAAAACATGGGTTGAAATAGAGAGAAAGGAATCAAATCTACCTACACCATATTTATCACACACTTTTCTCTTCTCTGTAAACCAGTCCTGATGATGAGTCTTGGTCTAGGCTTGAAACATCAACAAATGAAAAGATGAAAACCGTGGAATATCTGAATTCAGTCTCTCAAAAACCACTCCACAGAAGTCTACAAACCAATATCATTACCCTTTATGGAGGGGATACATGGAGAGAGATATGTAATCTCGAAAAAACAAGGGTTAAAATATAGAGAAAGGAATCAGATCTACCTACACCATATTTATCACACACTTTTCTCTTCTCTGTAAATCAGTCCTGATGATGAGTCTTGGTCTAGGCTCGAAACATCGACAAATGAAAAGATGAACATTGTGGATATCTGAATTCAGTCTCTCAGAAACCACTCCACAGAAATCTACAAACCAATATTGTTACCTTGTACGGAGGGGATACATGGAGAGAGATACGTAATCTCATAAAAACTAGGGTTAAAATATAGAGAAAGGAATCATATCTACCTACACCATATTTATCACACACTTTTAGCTTCTCTGTAAATTAGTCTTAATGATGAGTCTTGGTTTAGGCTTGAAACATCGACCAATGAAAAGATGAATACTATGGAATATCCAAATTCAGTCTCTCAGAAACCACTCCACAAAAAACTACAAACCAATATCGTTACCCTGTATGGAGGGGATACATGGAGAGAGATACGTAATCTCGAAAACACAAGGGTTAAAATACAGAGAAAGGAATCAGATCTACCTACACCATATTTATCACAAACTTTTCTCTTCTCTGTAAATCAGTCCTAATGATGAATCTTGGTCTAGGCTTGAAACGTTAACAAATGAAAAGATGAACAATGTGGAATATCCGAATTCAATCTCTCATAAACCACTCCATAGAAATCTACAAACCAATATAATTATGATGTTAAAATAAAAAATCCAATTCCATTTTCTTAATATCACAAATATGATGCCCACGGGGCTTCAGATTGACAGTGAATGGGTGCATTATTAAGGCACTCCTTGTGATAGGTTACTAGTTCAAATCCTTGTGGGTACTTACCTACCAAAAAATAAATTTATCGCAAATATTATAAATTAATAAAAGGTAATTTGAATTTTTTAATTATGGATAGTCATATTTCTAAGATATCTTAATTTTTTTTTTCTTTTTTAACTAGGCATGGCTAGGTTTTTACCAACAATCCCTATTTCTGAATGTCACAGGTGCTTCTATAGAACTAACTATGGGAAATAAATCCCTTTTATTACCAAACTTGCATATTTTAAACCTAAGTGGGAGGAGCCATAAGGGTATAATAAAACCCTTTTATAAAACCATTGGATTCAAGTTGTTAATAATATAATATTTGTGTGGCCAATTAATATAATATATACCCCTAAATCATGATTGTTGAACAAGATACTATATTGGAGCATGGGGAGGAGTTTTAGCTTTACTTTATACATGACCAATCTTATCTCGTAACCCCCTTCTTTATTAGCAAGCTTCTCTCATCGACGAGACATTACTTCACGACCATGCATATAGCCAACACAAAAAACCTTGGTCCTCGACATTCTAACTTCATGATTTCATGTGACCAAGCCCCAAATATTTGGTGCACAACTATTTATCTACTCGGGACATGCCATTTTCTCTATTCGTCTCGTCAACCAATACGCCAACTCCATGTCATTGTTACTACACATCATCCCGACCTTATGTCATCCCAATGCTTTCGTTTTTTTCCCACTCTCAACACTCCTAGGAGATAGACTCTGTGATGTGAAATTCTCTGTTAACTAATGTTTTGTTCCCCAACCCCTGTTGAGTGATGACCACCTTTGACTTCTTTGTTTCTTTGACCTCTAGAAGGAGTCAACACTCATTTGTAGGTTGTGCGAATATTTATGTCCAATGCATTGGTTCCACTTCACCCTGGTGCTCTCCATGTTGGCTCACTACCACATTTGCTCAATGTCTAATCATCCTAATTGTTCCTTTGTTTTCAGCTCCTTTGATCTTCTAGAGAAGGCCCTATGAGACACATCAT
This sequence comes from Pinus taeda, assembly GCA_000404065.3. Lineage (NCBI taxonomy): Eukaryota > Viridiplantae > Streptophyta > Pinopsida > Pinales > Pinaceae > Pinus > Pinus taeda. The sequence goes on along the minus strand of APFE031589238.1, from coordinate 66,934 downwards.
CTTGGCGCTAGGTTCAAACAAACTCATAGTCACTTTGTAACTTAATATGTTCCAACCATATCTAAGCACGTCACCCTGGTGCCTTTTATTCCACATCATCCCAACCTTCCTTTGTGATCCCTCCTTTTTAATCACTCTCGGTAACAGACTCCATGAGATGAAGATGTTTTCTGTTAACCATCAATCTCGACTTCTGTTGAATTATGGAGTCCCACATATTTATTAAATTAAGTCTCCACATATTTTTGTTATGATTTGTTCTCAGCCTTTATTATGCGATAGAGGCCTCAGAGTATTAAATCTTGGCCCTTCTCAATCCACTAGTCTTCTGCTTGCAAGCTTACACACAATGATCACGCTTTGGTCCTTATTAAATACATTATGATAGTCATGCTTGTGCTACACCACTATCATTGGTTTAGATCATTAATTTACTTGTTGATCCACAATCAACAACTAATATTCATGAACTATAAATGAACGGACTTCGACCCTGCTCCAAAGGATTTATGCCTCCTCTATGTAGTTGATTCCTCTATATTTAAATTCTGTTCTCAGACACTCTCCCTCCTTAAGTCTATCCAATGGGTTTTACAACCTCTATGACCACCTATGCATTCACTGTAAGTGCAATCCCTCCTGATGTTAAGTGTAACACCTGTAACACATTTGCACTCAAGTATAATTTACAGGGCTCACTTACAAACAATCAACAAAATGTTTCCACATAGAACAATTCAAAACGCTCAAACAGAGTGATTCTTTCTATTAAAAAATACACATGTTATGTAAAATATTACAAAAGACATCTCCTTGGTATTGAAAATGTAGTAAGAAAATATCACTTTGACCTTGCCTTGGTTAAACTAGAGAAAATTTGAATTTCCACATCAACATAAATCTTGGAGGTAGCTAACTAAGGTGGCATGACACTTGTCACTCAATTAACTCAGTTAATTCAAGTTGGGGAACCTTGAGTTCAGTTCAACATGATTGATTGCTGATTTGTAGTAATCTAATTCAGTTAACTTAAGTTACTATTAGTTAAACTAGTTCCAACAGTTGAAGGAACTAGTGGAAGGTCAGTTGTGTAAGTGTGACTTCAACCACAGTTAGTGATAAGCCAGTTAACTAATAAATCAACCCAAAATAATTGATGCATGTAGAGAATTCAAGTTACCCAGCTGAGATGGAGATTCCAAGGCAGTGTACTATCAAGTATAGAGTATTCCAATTTGTGCAAGTGGTGCATGAAATTGGAGGGTCATCCTAAGGAATTGCGCAATTCAATTTGGGTAATTTCCTAAATAATAGGGGCCTAATTCCTCAAATAATAACACAAGGAAATAGGATCTTGGAGGGATTGAAATTTGGCGAAGTGTTGGCCAGGATCAGTCTGTTAGGTAGAGAGATAGACTATACACTTGCAAGTTATGCTCAGGCTTGAAAAATCATATGTATTACATCTCTATTCTTTGATTAATGCAATACATATAGGAAGGGGTTTTGATTAGTTTCTCTACCCTAGATAAATCTTTTTTCATGTGTGATATTTCCTCTTACATGTTTATGATTTGTGTTCTCGATTGTGAATTGAATTCTGTAGATTAATAGAGTAGATTTGAGTCTTGTGATTTAGTAAAATTCGTGAGCAGTCTCAAGTCTACACCATAATTTCTACACTTGGCCTAATTTACAATATAATTGGCACTTTTTATTTTGGCCATATTTGGCCTGACTTAGCCTATCCTCACTTGATCCCTTCTCTCATGATATCAAGGCCTCTTAGGATTAAATATTTATACAATGGACTATGAATCAATAATTAGTTCAAATCCACAAAATCATCAACAAATTCCTATTTCTAGATCCACACATCTTTAAAGAGATCTAACTAACTGTCAAATATCTCTTAAATCTCTCAATATTCTTGAGATGTCTTCTTAGAAGTAGATATGATTACAATCTCAATCCTATTTACACAATTTCTCTATTTTTTCTTAAAAACATAGGAAATATAAATAATCAAACAATTACACTCAATTAGGGAACCAGCTTCCTTGGTAAATGAAAGACCTTTAGGTTTATTCAAAATTCATTTTGACTTGAAGGTAATATGCTCCTACATCATACTTCAAGGGTGAAAAACAATCATGCTCACTTGACCATGTGCTTTCATATGTTGATGAAAATACTCCTACGTCCCAAACTTTAGCTTCTAGATGCCTATCTGCCATGTCTGCTTGTTGCTACTATGTTTCCTTTAGTTCTCTAGTATTCCACACTTTATGTTGTTGTTACCCATTTTCTTTGTTGATGCAAATTTCTTCAGTTAGCTACACTTTCTTACTAGTTGCTCTCCTCGGTATCATTTATCTTCTCATGGATGTCTTCCTCATCAACATCCAAAATTCATCAATCTATTTATCAAGCTATATCTCTGGGTAAACTTTATTGTTGTTACCCATAGGCTGTTGCATTTCCTCTTTTATCATAAGAGTTATAAAACTATGATCAATATGTTGTTAGCACTTTTTATTCCTCTCCACATTATTTTTTAACTTAATTTCCTTGTCCTCTAACTCTCGTTTTGCAAGATGAATATGCAATCTTTGGCTTTCTATCCTCTCCTCCAAGAAATTCAAATCCTCATACAATTCAAAAAATCACTTTGGATTGTATCTGTGTCCTCCATGCAATATCCATTACTTGGATATTTTGTCAGCCACTCCTCCACAAGCTCTCTCTCATCTTTATGTATACTTTCTTCATTGGGCATGAGACTTTCAACTAGTATTGAAATTTCCCTGATTATGTCTTCATGAAGAATCTCTCCATATTCCAATGTTGTTTCATCTTCTACACTTACATCATCTCCATGAGATGATGTTGATTTATCCTCCTATAAAATAGAAATTAAGTCATGTTCTCCTTCAATAGCTTCCCTATCAAATTTATGATCATCAAGGTCAATAAACACAAGTTTGTAAAATTTCTCTATCTCAACCATCTCTTCTACAAGTCTCATTTCTTCATAAAACTACATAGGCACATCATTTAAGTACTAATCATCACCTCCTAATCATGCAATCATACACAAAGTGTCAAATTCAAGAATATAAGGCTCTTATTTCAATGCCTTAATTATCTCATCTTCACGGTGATCCGAACTAGTTCAATAGTCCATGAGGGTGTCTATAAATTCCTCCTCAATATTTATGACTTCCTTCTGATCAAGGAATAAAATTTGTTCAAAAAATTTTGTTTCATACGCAGTTTCTATGAGTTATTCCTTCAACCTGCCATATATTCTCTACCTTATTTTCCTTTGCAATGGATGTCATCTCACCTTATTCTTCATTGTCCTGCCATATCTCTAGTCTTTCTCGATTTCCTATAGAAACTACTTCAAATGATTGAGTTCTGCTCTTAACTCAACCATCTCATTCTCAAATTCCTTATCACTCATCTTCTTTATGTCAATTTATTTGGCATTCTTCTTCATTTGATTGTGACTTTTCCTCTTTGAACCCTTGACATTACTATTAGTAGCCATACTTTCCTTCTTTTGTGAAATCTCTTTATCCACTTGTGAGTCATAACAAGCCTTCTCCATCTATGAAACAAGTTTTCCACTTGTTACTAGTACCAAGTCATCCTCTTGGTATCCTCTTTCATTATGGTCCTTTCTAGTAGAACCTCTACTCCTCAAATTTCAAAGTTATTGAATTTTTCATATTCATCCGCTCACCTCTTCACTTCTCTTGAGAACTATGTTTTCCTCTCTTCAAAAATTTCATCTTATTGTTGGGTTGTATCACAATTTCTCCATTTGAGAGCTTTGCCAACTCCTCTTCCTCTACCACAGTTCTACTTGACTTCCATAGTTGCTACCAATCTTTTCTTTCCTACCTATAACACAATTCTTCATGACCAAAGTTAACATAGAAACATCATATATACTTTGTATGATCTGTACCAATATCTTATGCTCAAGAATCTTCCTTTTAGTCCACTCCTCTGAAGCAATTCTCTTCCAAAAACACATATTCTCTCTACTCTTCCAAAAATATGTTGGGCAGCGGATCCCCAGCGTAATGGTTTTGAGGCTTAAAGCCCACAATTTGGGTACTGGTGTTGTAAAGGCTCCGCGGAATGCGTGGAGCACGAATTGTAATGAGTCAAGTAAAAGGGTTGTCTTCCCTCAAATTATGTAAGGTAATGTAAAGTGAGTCGACATGCCCATCGTCTGCGGACCATGGGAATGTATAAATAGAGTGATGCTCTAAGTGTAGAAGTTAGTTTTTAGCCTTGATCTCAAGTGATATGGGTTTTTGAATGCAATATTCACTTTGAGTTTGTAAGTCTAAGTCTGGGTTAGTATAGTAGACAGACCTTTCACAACTGTGTATGTGGAGGCCTAGTAGAGTACGCAACTGTGTGCACAGACTCCTGTAGCTGTGTGTGCAAGGTAGGAAGTTGATTGTAACTAGAGAAATCATTAATAAAGATAAGTTGGTTTTGGAACATTGCGTATCTGTTTCTATATTTCTGTTTATGCATCTATTTATAGTTTATGATTGTGCGCATGTCTATTTATGTTGAATGGTAAATGAAAGTATTGGGCCCACTTAATTTAATTTAAGATATATAATAATAATAAGCATAGTAAAGGGTAAAGAACATTCGCACTCAAGCTGCACAAAGGTAGTTGCATTGGACAGACAGCTACGCGGAAGTAGCACAGCATGTAGGATCTGTTCATGAACTTTCCAAACCTCATCAAGACATTCCTAGGGTGCAGAAACCTAGTTCCAGCACCCTTCCATACTACCTCAGGTGAGACCTCAGTTCGTGCTCTGCGGATTGTTTCCGAAAGGGCTAGTAGTTTCGAGATTTGTTTGGCTAAATCACTTCTGAACTTGGGTCAGGCTCCAACAAGCCAACAAATGGTTCTGTTGCCAGGACTGGGATCTACCTAAGGGATGTCTGATGTCGGAACACTGGAACCCTATGAAGAAGGAAATTGAAGATTGGTTGGATTAGAAGCTTCACGAGTTTGTAACATAGGAAAACAAGACTCCACAGATATTCGAAAAGAGGTGGCTGGATCGCTATGTATATACAGAAATCCATGAGATCTTCTTCATGACCTTCTCTTCAAAGCTGTAAGATTGGATCATGACGCTAGCTGACAGCTAAGGAAGGTACAAGATCGATCACCCGATAGTGTGGACTCCAGAGCTAGTGCGCAAACTAGAGGCATCAGAAGATAAGATCGCGCGGGTTGTGGACCATTGGCTTGACCACGTAATAGGAGGGTTTATCATTGAGTTCACGATAGACACAACCATGAGCTATAGTGAAGCAGAACAATGTTTTCTCAAGGGACTATGAGGTAGGTACATCAAATCCCTAAATACCTGGATTAAGATGTTGTTATGTGAGAAGCAGGTTATGTGAATACATTAATGATTGGAATGACACAAAGCGGGAAAATATACAAATGGATTAAATGGTTAGGAAATAGTCCTTTAAATTCACCCTCGTGAGTGAGTGAGGAAGAGCGCACTCAGGCTTCCCCGAGAGGTGCGGTTAGTTGGATAAGGACACGCATTCCGCAGTTATCACCTCCACTTAAGCCACCACCAACTTCACCTACTTCACCTCCATCTTCAACCACCCTGCCTCCATCGAACCCGTAGTTCAGCATGGTGAGCACGATTAAGCTACCCGTATTCAAAGGAGTAGGGAATGAGCATCTGGACAGTTCTGGTTCATGGTAAGAGCAGTGTGGGAATCCCAAGGAGTCATGGACGACAACATTAAGAAGGCCATGTTGGTGAGCACGTTGCAGGATTGCGTACTGACCTGGTATATCAAGCACTCAAATGATCACGCAAATGTAGGAATAATGGAGATCCAAAATTTTTTGAACAAAGAATTTAGCCGACCGAAATCAGAGACACAGTCCATCATCAGATTTAAAGAGATCGTGATGCTTCTAGGTGAGACCCCCTGGGATCTAGATCAGAGACTAAAGTGTATGATCTGCGAGGCTAACATGATGCTAATGGATGTGCAACATTGTGCGTGGTTTGTGGCATCTTTAACACCACACCTGGTGACGACAGTATCCCAACAGAAGCTTTCAACCCAGGTCGAAGCACTGGAAATGGCGATGAGGTTGCATGAAACACTGATACAAGATGTGGGATTGGGATTCTAACAGATCCACGTGCAAATATAGAACCTATGCTTAGAAATGTAGAGTTTGAAGCAAGATAGGGAACCCCGACCAGAGGCGCGCGAAGAAGTGTGGTGCATAAAATGTAAAGGCTGGGGCCACGACAAGGATCACTATCTAGTATTCGCAAACTACTTGGCAGGAGGGGGACCAATGTCGTTGAGACTAGAGGCACAAGCAGGGCCAAGTGCGGTACCTACGCTCTGGTGCGCGATTTGTCAGGTGGGGCGAAAGCACATGACGGACAACTATCACTTGTTACAGAAGTATACACAGACTATGTAGCAACTGTTTTGTAATTTCTGTAGATTAGTGGGCCATGATGAGTGAAATTATCGAAGTTATGGATTGTTGATGGATCAAACACATGCCTATAGGATGCAGACCGAGGCACGAGCTCGGGATCCAGCCGCAACAATAGCGCGCTGTGGATTTCAAGGGCGAGGATGAGGACGAGGAGGAATGGGACCCAGAAGGGGGCACAGAAAGTTAATCTGCTATAGTTATGGAGGACCTAGGCACTATGCACGTGAGTGTACGAATTTGACTAGAACATGTTGTTCGTATTGTTATTAGTTTGATCATGAAGCAGTAGATTGTCCAACTTTGATCACACAAATGTGCGAGAAAGGGGTACTACAGCTTACCCTGACTCGGAATATCCAAATGATGAGGTCTGAACTCTGCGAAGAAGACCCCAATGTGAACATGGTGCTTAGAAGCGGCGCGACCACAGGGGAAAATAAGGGGAAGCATCCTGAAGAAGATACATGGGTTCTCAAGGCTCCTACAAAGGAACCTGAATTTGACTTGGAACACACAAGGTAGACGTTTATGGAAGCTAAGAAGAGCTTCATGGAGGCCTCTACTTCAGGTAGTAAGGATCAACTAGAGCCGAGAATGGATCCCTCTATGCTTACTAGCTTTTTAGAGACATGCATGAAGCTACTACATGATAATAAGGCAGTTAAAGGACTACATGAGTTGATAACTAGGTACGTAGGGTCAGGGGAACTGCACATAGTCCAGAAACTAGGAAAGCATACATTACGCACTGGGAGGAAGATGAGATTAACGGCGTAGATTGGCGAGTATGAAATGGATCAGGTAATCTTAGACTTGGGTTCGGGAGCGAATGTGTTACCAAAGAGGACATAGGAGCACATGGGCAAGCCTACATTACAATGGTCCCCTATTCAATTACGGATGACGAACCAACAAAAGATCTTGCCCATGGAAGGTTGAAAGGGGTAACAGTGCACATCGAAGGTGCGAGCACGTAGACGGACTTTGAGGTAATAGATATTTTTGATGACAGTAACCCTCACCTCACGTTGCTAGGAATAGATTGGGCCACAGATATGAATGGAGTTATCAACCTCAAGAAGCGGAAGATGATTTTCGAGAAAAAGTCCCTACATGTAGTAGTTCTGCTAGATCTAGTGGAAGGAGTGTGCTACATTGAACTTGTGCATGATGATGACAATGACGATGAGCTAGATTACATTTACCAGATAATGGTGCAACACCAAGATCAGGTGAACCCGACTGCAAATGGGAGAATCTCATGGGAGTGTGACAGTTCTTGTACTTTGGATTCAGATGAAGAAATAGAACGCTAGCAGAACCGGTTGCACGAAGTAACAATGTTGAATTGCAACATGATGATTAGATCACTACGGTGCGTGATGACCGAAGCAAGGGAACTACCAACATATGATGGGGAGACAGGCATGGACGAATTGTTAGACAAATTTGAAAGGGTAGTGCTAGAATAGCAACGATACGGTGTGCTAGTATGGGCATTTCACGCGACACAAGCGCGATGGTGGAACACACACCAGAACAATATTGGAAATTGGCGCGAATGTAGCAGACGGATGCATTTACAATTTAGAAGTCACCAGCGACGAATGTGAGCTACGAAACTAGGATGAAGCATTTTGTGCACCCACCTATGCCGATGGGTGCAAACATATGTTGTGCAAACATTTCCCAGACTAAGGATTGAAAATCAAAGCTCGACGCAGCAGCAGGGAAGGCGATGCACTCCAAAAACAGTTCATGACGAAGCAGTCTAAAAGCTAGGTGAAGTCATGAATAGAGTTCACCAGATGAGACGTACCACCTAGGACCTGCGTGTACCAGCGGTTCGATGGGCCTATAGGACCATAAGGAAAAACCAGAGTGCAGAAAATACCCCAACATTGATAAGAAGAGATGAAACTAAGAGAATAGAGAAGAATCCCTAGACCACAACTCTTGTAGTAGGGACAGGACCCGAGGACCTGGGTAAAAGAATTAGGTAGTTATCGGAAGCCATTCGGTGAGGGATCTTGAAAATTCGTGAACTCGATGAAGAGTGGGCACGGTTGAGGAAGAAAAGTGTGACATTGGACAAAGAAATCAACAAACTAGAAACCAGAGTCGCACAAGCGGGCCGTGAGAAACTAAGCATGATGGGACCAAGTCTAGCCAGCCCTACTACTGCATTAGAAAGATTCGTGGCCTTACTATCATGGCTACGACCGAACCTTACTAAATAGGGGAGTGTACCATACAATGAAGAATGCAACGCACTACCGAACACAAGGGTATTTGAAGAGTGCCCACAGCCTAACTAGCAAGAAAATTGAAGAATTACACTGGGGGTGTGACCAACTGATTATCTGTACGAAGCATAGTCTCAGCGCTCCAAGCAGTTGAAAGAAGGTGCGGGACTATAAATGAGTCTGCACGAGAGCTGCATGGAAAGGAGGTTCCGCGCAGGGTTAGTATGTCATAGGGATCACGGTCGCAGATAAGGGGTTGCGCTGCTATGCGGATAGACAAGGAGGTGACCATTGGTGTCACTATTCATGACAAGATGTTTGAGTTAAGGTGGAAAGGAGCGGGTGGCGGGCAATTAAGACACGGAGTCAGAACTAAATTTGAAACGATCTGCCGCCAACATAGAATTAATGAGCCAGAAAAGGGGAGAATGGTCGAATTTGATTTTCCAAAGGCCCATAAATCATAGTTGGTAATCTACTGAACAAACCGTGGCATCTTGAGAATTAAGTTATTGCGCTATCCAATAGGTGTGGACTCATTGAACTTCAACGCTTTGAGAGTAAGCCGAATGTCTGCAACATTTCCAAAAGAGATGCAAGACCTTCTAGACAGCGTAATGTCGACAGCCAAGGACGCTGCATTGGCCCCAACGCTAGCTTGGGAGATGTACCCAAAATTCCCAGACAGGTAGCAAGACCGGTCGGAATGTCACCGCGAAACCCACAGCGTGGTAAATGATCTATGAAAGATAAGGGCAAGATGGTGAATCTTGAGACAAGATTTCATTTAAAATTTCATCTCTGGGCTACGTGTCCACAACGAAACTTTTATATTGGGACCTCGCAGACATCAACAAATCTCTTGCAAAAATGCAACACAAGCTTCAGTAGATACTGAGTATACTGAACTAGAGATCACAAGCTTGCTGCTCTTGCATAAAAGGTTCATGCATTTGAAATCTCGGCTAGAGCTAAAATCCTATGAGGGGTCGATTTTTGTTAACCTAGTAGAGCAGAATGAGCATCATGAGTTAAGCGAATTAGTAGGGGTAATGGAGAAAGAGCTTGAAGAAGTGTTGTAGGAGGCAATGATGGAGCAATAGATCGTAGCACATCACTCATAAGGATGGTGGACCGCGAAGCCTCGGTGGTGCGACTCACCACACCGATGGGATGACTCGAGGGCGAGTCACAATGTTTGTGTTGGGAGCCTGTTGGGCAGCAGATCCCCCCGGTAATTGTTTTGGGGCTTAAAGCCCACAATTTTGGGTACTGGTGTTGTAAAGTCTCCTCGAAATGTGCGTAGCGTGAATTGTAATGAGTCAAGTCAAAGGGTTGTCCATCGTCAAATAATGTAAGATAATGTTAAGTGAGTCAGCCTGCCCATTGTCCGTGGACCATGGGAATGTATAAGTAGAGTGAGGTCTAAGTGTAGAAGTCAGTTTTTAGTCTTGATCTCAAGTGATATGGGTTTTTGAATGCAATATTCGCTCTGAGTCTATAAGTCCAAGTATGGGGTAATAGAGTAGATAGAGGCTCCACAGTTGTGTGTGGGAGGTCTAGTAGAGTCCACAGCTGTGTGCGCGGACCCCTACAGCTGTGTGCACAGGGTAGGAAGTGGATTGTAACTATAAAAAGCATTAATATAGATAAGTTGGTTTTGGAACATCGCGTATCTATTTCTATGTTTTTGTTTATGCATATGTTTACAGTTTATGATTACGCGCATGTCTATTTATGTTGAATGGTAAATGAAAGTATTGGGCCCACATAATTTAATTCAAGATCCATAATAATAATAAGCACGATAAAGGGTAAAGAACATTCGTGCTCAAGTTACGCGAAGGTAGTTGCATTGGACAGACAGCTACGTGGAAGAAGTGCAACGTGTAGATCGATTCGCAAACTTTCCAGACCTCATCAAGATATCCCTAGGGTGTAGAAACCTAGTTCCAACACCCTCCCATACTACCTCAGGTGAGACCTCAGTCCACGCTCAACATACTGTTGCCGAAAAGGGCTGGTAGTTTCAGGATTTGTTTGGCTAAATCACTTCTGAACTTGGGTCAGGCCCCAACAAGCCAAAAAAATCCTCCTTAAGAGTGCATCATATCTTTCAACCTCTATGATGGGCCTCGTTAGTAGGTAAATAGTAAGGCTCATCTCACCTTCCTTCAATCTAAATTTACCTCATTCCTCGCATTTAATGGCATCTTTTTTACTATTATGTGGTTATTAGGAAGACTAGAGGGTGATTATCTTATCTCATGGCCTAATGTGGTTAATGTGCAAGAAAAAAGAGCATTAGAATTCATTTACTATGCAAATACACATTGGAAGGAATCTAGAGAAGATGTAGGAGAATGTTCTCCTACATTTACTCACTCAAATCTCAACCTGCTCCCTACATTTACTCACTTCCAGTTCAAAGATCAAATGGAAGTTGATGGACTCGAAGACTACAAGGAGAAAGATCCATATTTTTAGCAATTTTCGAGGGAAGAAACCCTCTTTCCAATGATTCAACCCCTTAGTCACTTTTGTATAAATAAGCAAATCTAAGGGCTCAATAGGATTCAAATTGTTGTCGAAGGATAAATACTATTAGGAGCTAAGAACTTGTTGTTTCCATTTCCATTTTTGATGTACTTAAGAACTATTTTGCATTAATGACAAGCTTGTTGTTGATCCATAGCTGAGTTTATTTTAGAGGGCTGAGTCCCCTTGGGTTAGGGCAAAACCCAGATGCTCTAGTCTCTCTTATTTGTATATTTCTTTCATGCATTCTCTTCCATAGAAATGTTTTCCTTCTTTGCCTAGCAGACTGGTCTATGAAAATTTCTTATGTAGGTCTTCCAATCACTTCTCTTGTGGGATCATTGTTAGGGATATAATATTAGCAAGCCAAAAATATAGTTGCTTCCTTTGCAGTAGTTAAGTCTTTTGATTTCCTTCTTTTCACATACTTTGTTTTATCCACATTGTTACATGACATTTTTTCACTGTCCATGTACTCCCTGTTCCTTGATCCTAGAGGACCTCTACAGTGAACCCTATATTCTTAACCTTCATGAAGAAACCCCCATTGTGTCCCCCTTCATGACCAGATCAATTCCATTTTGCACCATTTCCCTTGAAACTTCTATTTTTCCCAGTTTACATGACCGACGTTAATGGACCTTGTCCCCCTCGCACCGATATGCAAGGATTAACACTATCCCTAGCACCGGCCAAAGTGACTAAGCTTTGTTTTAGTCACGTTGGTCCTCTTATGGAGAGTTTTTTAAATAAAGTGTCGAAGCTTCCATCTCTAGAAGCTTCGTAACGGAAGTCTGGCAAATGGTTTGGCTGGATGGGGTTAAGGATGTCAACTTGGGCTCCTTTCCCTATAATGATGGAACTACCTCAAGGGATAAGAACTTCTCCCATGAGAAGAGGATCCATCTCCCATCCATTCATCCTATATAGACCTCCTTTTTTTCCAAGCACAAGCTAGTGTTAATATTGGTGTGCTAGTGCTAATTAAGTTTGGAGTAAACAACAAGCTATTCATAGTTGTAGCTCTCTAGTCGTGTGAGGGAGAAGTGTGATTTGGTTTGGAGTGAAGCCTAAAGGGAAGAACATTAAAACTATTGTTGTTAAGGCCATGATGGAATGCTAGAAGAAGTGTGTGGGAAACTGGTCCTGTCAGAGGAAAATGACAACGTCAAGACAATGGTTGTAATCTCTTCTTGATTCAATATATATATATATGAAACTGTCGATTGATTTCCTACATGATTTATCATATTACATATTCATGACTTAATGTTTCTTGACTTGTTAAGTAGGTTGAATTACAATTTGTCTATTATCACGGTTGTTGTTTGTTGTTGTTTACTTGTTTTAGGTGTTTGAAGAAGGAAGCGAGAGATAGTTGGAATGAGCAAGCAAGGACATCATCAAACAGGATAAGCGTACTAAGAGGTAGGCCCTCTTAATTGGTTCTAACCTAAGGAAATATTCCATATAATGTATCAATTGTGGTTAGACCTATTATTAGGCTAGAATAATTTGTTTGTGTCCACACTTATAATTATACTTCACCACAAATTGGCGACCATAATGGGGAACCAATCCTTTTTCTTGTCTTAGATTTCATGATTTCGTGTGAACTTTTCTAGTTCCACTTTTTCCTTTTGGTTTTGTTTCTTTTCTCCTGCTTACTGGCTTGAGCTTGATATTCATAGTAGCAGATCTGGTCCCTATTTTAGATTTTTTTTTTGTTTTTTATTGGCTCCCTCAATCAGTGTGCTTAATTCGCTGACTGTCACGTCGATCAACGCAATATTCTGAGAAACAATCACACCAACCAGCCTCTGGTGCTTGTTGTTAGTTACGCAGATGCACCAACACCTGTAAGTGAAGATTAGGGTTTTTCCCCAATCTTGGCCAATGTGTTTTTCTCTCATTATTTTGACCCTGTAAGCCTTTTAGATTGTTTTCTCCCTGACTAGAAAGCTTCTTTTGATTTGGTTTTCTTTGTTTGTTGGCTTATCATCTTTTTGCTTGATGTCTTGAGTCATTCAGTGGTTAGTCACACTAGGGCATCTAGATTGTTGTCCATTCAGCTGTTTGTGAACTCAGTGAGTCGATTTGTAGGTGTACTTACTCCTTGCATTTCGTTTGTGGTCCTTTTACAACTTTGACTTCCATTATACAAGTTTGAAAAGTTTTTGTTTTCTTGTCTAAACATTTCTTTTCCAACATGGATTACATTGCTTGTCTTGTTGCTGGTAAATTAGGTGCTTCAATAGTCTAAATGAGCCTCTCTTTTCATGTTTTCATTTTCTTGGAGAATTGATTGTCTCAAAAACTCTTTCATTGAAGTATTGTATGTGAAAAATTTATTTCGTTGTTTGAAGAAAAGTATGAAATTCTAGTTTGTTGCATCATTGTGCTACAATAGCCTGCATGATTAAAGACTAGGATTGCATTGGAATTTGAAAACTAAAAGAACTCTTTTGCTTTTGAAAGGACTATTAGAAATGTGCTTATCAGGAAATTAGGAATTGGAATGCATTTTTCATTAGTTTATTTTTTCGAAAAGTGAAGTAGTGAAATATCATTTTTCTTTCAGTTGCTTGGTTTTTTTCATTTGATTGTGTAGTTTCTACCCTCTCTAGTGTAGGCAATTCATCGAATTGAAAGGGTCTTATCTCATTTAGTTGCATTTAGGGTTTTTCGAGTCGCATCGCTAAGACCTGAAAACTGAAACATAACTCAAGATAAACTTTAAAATGAATTCAATTAACCTAAGGCGCATTTGACATTTAATGATCATATATAGAAGGTCTAGGCTAAAGACATGTTTCGGTGTCTTTAAACCTAGTAGCTATCGTTATCTTCGACATTAGACAACGTTAGTATAGATTTATGCTCCCTGTACTGTTGAGTATATAACAGGAGACCCCTCTAGGCTGCAATCCTTTATCCATAGGAAGCCGAGTCGGTCACCTTGAAAACGTGATACACCAAACACAACATTCAGGGAGATTTCTTGCTCACACTTCTCGGCTCACCAAGAGGTATTCTGTAGTTCATGGTTGCTTGGTAATCCTGTTTACCTAGATCACCTAGAGTATTCATTTGATCTTTTTGACTCAATAAACTTAAAAGATCATTTGAGCACTTGTCCTTTTGAGCTCGTTCCTAATCAAACGCGATAGAGTCATCTTTGTTTCTTTCTCGACTCGTAAAAAATGAAAGAGCACCAGTCTTTTTATACGTTTTAATAAATGATTTCCCACGACCCGGTAACACCTTGTTAGTATTTTATGAGACCAAATCATGAGTTTCCCTTAAAAGAACATTTTAAATCCTTTAAGTTTATTTTTTTTGTCGACTAAGACAAGGTCATCATGGCTGAACCATCTGGTTCACCCAGCTCCTCTTCCTCTCCTTCGTCTAAAAGATTGTCTGAGGAGCTGTCTCTTGAGTTATAAGAGTCACTCAAGGGCCAAGGTGTTGAAATTAGAATTGTTATGAGCATTCAACCTTTGTCATCTCATCCTCTGCCTCATATAGATAATAGGTCATATACTGATCTTGGCTGAGAATATCCCGACAATCCCATTCAAACTCCTGAGAACTTGCCCGCTACTGATGGTCAGGTTGGACTAGTTATCTATCCTCTGAATCCTCTGTTTGACCCTGTTGTGATGTCACTACAACGTCCTTATAGTCCGTATAACTAACCAGGTGTTCCTTTCAAACTATAGCCTCATACGTTTCGGCCATTCATCATCATCTGTTCCTAGATATGGAACATGAAGGCGATGCTCCAGTCACCTCTCTCGAAGAGTCGGAAGTTTCTACTCCACAGACTGTCGATGAGGAAGAACAACCTTTTCCTCATGAGGGTTTCCTCTATATAGGGGGTATTCCTACTAGTTTTCCACCTAACTATGTGTCTTTGGCACAATTGGTTTTAGGTACACCTAGTGCCTCATCACTTTACCATAACCTTGTTTGGGAGTCAGGAACCATGCCTACTTTAGGTCTATTCATTGCAAACATGACTTCCCAATAGGTTGTTACCTTAGTCTCGGTGCAACCCACCATTCCGAACACCCTTGTATCATTAGTCCCAATCACCCGTCAGACCCAACCGACGGTTTTGAAGAATGTCTCTGTCAGTTCCTTCATCCCTCTAGTTAGTGGACAGGCTGTGCCACCACCTGGGGGGAAAAACCTGAATGTTTCTATGGTTCCAGGTGCCTCCAATGTGAGTGGCTCACAATCTCACATGCTTGGTATGAACCAGCCTTCTTCTGGTGTTATTCATAACCTTGTTGATCCTACTGGATCAGAAATGTCTAGTACGAAAAGGTTCAAAATCCCGTTGGTATGTCTGGATTGAGCAATATCTAGTATCAGCAACCCTATGAGGCTCAGGTCCAATACCAGACTCCTTATATTCCATATGGTTCTCAAGGAATGGTTAATCAACCTTACACCCTTCAGTCTGGGTAGTTCATTCAGCCTGGCTCATCCACCTTCTAGGGCGGCTATGGCCAGATTCAGTTCGGAAATTTTCTGGACATTGTGCAAGTACCCTCAACAACAAGGGAAACCTTTGTTACTACAAGGGCAACCTCTATTGCAACAAGGGCTATCCGCGCAACAACAAGGGAAAATTATCCTGTAGCAAGGTCAGTTAAAACAACTGGAAGGTCAACCCTTGCAACAGTTACAACAAACCGTGCAGAAGCAGATGCAATATGCTCCACACAGCTCCTAGCCCATGTCCTTGCAAGTCCAACCTCTGTAGCCCCAGGGACAAATTTTACAACCGCAAGGTCAATCCTTGCAACAGCAAAACCTACCCAGGCAGGAGCAACCCTTTTATACATATCAAGAGTGTCAACCCTTGCAAGGGCAAGGCCAAGGTCAAGTCCTACAGCAGGAGGCCCAAAATCCTAATGTCCTAGGTCAATAGGTTCAGAACCCTTCTAGCCAAGGGCATCAGGTACAAAACCCTAATGCCCTAGGTCAGTAGGTTCAAAATCCTTTTGGTTAAGGGTAACTGGTAAAGAATCCCTATGTCCAAGGGCAACAAGTGTATCAACCTTATGCCCAAGGACATCAAGTCCAAAAACCTCTTATTCAGGGAAATTAGGCTCAATATCCATATGTCCAAAGTCAATAGGCTCAACAACCTTTTAACCCATACTTTTCTTATCAACAACCTATGGCTGGACAATTCCAAGGTATTCAAGATCAAAATCCTCCCTATGGTCAAGGTAACCTGCAATGGGGGCAGCAATGGGGGCAACATCAGATGCCATATGGCCAAAATCTCCCACTATGGGGCCAAAATCCTTACCAGCAGGGATGGGCTCCTCCGTTTGGACCCACTTACCCATCCTATGCATTTTAACACCCAATTTCCATTCTTGGCCACATTTGAGTTGCCATATGTATCTCGCCTTACAAATGATCTAATCCTTCATTCACCATACTGGCCTTCGGTGCCTTTCCAAGATACCTAGCGATTGTCCAAAGTTCGATGGGAAAGAAAAAGAAGATCGTCAACCCCATGTGATGACCTATCACCTCTAGTGCTCGTCGAACTCATACATTGACGATTCCATTCATCTCCGTCTTTTCCAATGAACCCTCATAGGCACTGCAACCAAGTGGTACATTGAGCTTCCTCAAAGTACCTACCATGAATTTAACTCTTTAGCCATGGATTTCCTCACGCATTTTCAGTTTCCAGTTCGCTATGAAACTGGCACCTATTTGCTCACATCGTGTAAGCAAGATACTGCAACACACATCTCCGATCACATCCATGAATGGAGACGTAGACATCGCCTGATCAAGTTTGAGATTGCTGATCAGTTGGTCACTAAATTATTCACTAAATTATTCATTTCCCCAATTGATCATGAGATAGCTATGGGTGGATGCATTACTAAAGAGCAAGCCATTGCTCGTGCCCAGTACTTAGATCTAGTTTACTCTCAGTCTGGCACTTTGTATGAGTAATTACCTGATGCTCCACAGCCATCATCCAATCTCACGACCTCAAAGTCACAAGTTGTACCTCCTGTCAATGGCATTATTGGTTCAGTATCCCAGAGACTTGCTAAATCTTCTTCCAAACAGAAGTCGGTCTCAAATGATGTTCCTAATAGTTCTTCCCAGAATCCACCTAGCCCTGGTAAGACCTTAGTGGTCCATGTTGTCCAGTCTACCGTAGTGGAAAAATCCTCGAAAGGTAAGAAGAAAGGCAAAGGCAAGGGTAAGGTTGATGCCCCAAAACAGGGTCCTCCCAAATCGTCTGTTGTTGAATCTTCACAATGGAAACCTAAGTATCCCTACTTCATTTGCAAGGAAGATCACTACACTAAGGATTATCCCTGATGATCCGAAGTTAGTTTCTTGCTCAAAGGGACCCCCACTGTCCTCAAAGAGCCTTTTCCGTCTCAGCAAACCCAAATGGTAGATGAACCCCAATCATCTGCTTCCTCAGGATCTCCAGAGTTCATGATGAGTACACTTATTAATGTGGCTACTATATCGAAATATTATCAAACTCCTACTTTGGAAGCTAGAAAGAGAAAGAAGCCAGCCCTTCTTCTTCTACCCTGAGTTTTGGCCCTCTTCATATCAAGCACCCTAGCCCTGATTCTACTATGCGGCCACCCTCTCGAGGTGTGCTACGGAAATCATCGTACAATCCAAATGCGTGAGCTACTCAGCACTATAATATTGTTAAGGATTTGGGTCAGGCATCGTCAGCTATGTCAGCTCTCGAGGTGCTCTAAAGCTTCCCATCACAATGGAAATATTTGCTGTCAGCTATCAGGGTTATCAATGCCACCGATTCCAATTTGATATGTTTTTCTCTAGAGAACCATGTTCTGTGCTTCCCTCATCAGATTGCCTTTCTCATTCAAGCAATCATCAATGAGAATACCATCCACAAGACTATCATCGATGAAGGTTCTTCCACCTACATCACGTCAACCACATGCTAGAAGGCTATTAGTTCTCCTGCTTTGAACCAATATCCGAACACTTTGGAAGCTTTCGATTGGCATGATTCATGACCCTTCGGTGTCTTACCTAACCTTGCCATTAATCTGGAAGGTAAGACAGTGCAAGTCAAGGTAGAGATTGTTGATGCCAATCTTAATTACAATCTTCTACTCGGCCGAAGCTAGACCCATGCTATGCATGCTATAGCCTCCTCCTTGTTTCGTGTGATTCGTTTTCCCCATCAAGGGAAGATTGTCACTATTGACTAGCTATCTTTCTTTTCCTCTTCCTCCTGGGATGGAAATGTTTCGTACGTCAAGCAGACTGGTGCTCCCTATGAGAGTGTGGGGGTAGGTATTTTTAAAGATTCTACCTTAATGGGAATTTTTCTGCTCCCACCTCCTCATGTCACCTCTGTCAACATGGTCTCGGTTAGATCTGATCCTTGGGTCATACCTTCACTAGATCTCGTTGATGCCTGGGGCGAGGTCATGCCACTTAGTCCTGACGAAGTCAATTACGTGGAAATTGTTTCAGCTTCAAGTTCTGCATCCTTTGATTTTTTTGTTTCAAAGACCTCTCTCGATACGTACTCTCAATCCCCGTGGCTTGGCACTTTGGAATCACCTGATCCCTTAGCTGAGACATTCGTTATTAATGAAGATATCATGGAAGTCATGTCTCTAGAGGAACCACCTTGGACCAATACTCATAATCCTTACTCGTTCTTTCCTCGTCCGGTGGTCATGTCTACCACTTTCAAAGAGTCCTTCGTTTCTTCTTCGTTTCCTTCCCTCCCTCTTTTGCCACTGATCACGACTCATGAAGTATGGTCGGAAGGAAATTTGGGTAATATTACCCAAACGATGCCGATTGATATTTCTATCAAGCTTGGTATCATTGAACATGTCCATATTAGGGTATCTTGTTCTTCGGATGCGATCAAGACTTATACTCGTCTATTTCAAGAATTCAGTGATGTTTTTGCGTGTTCCTACGAATAAATGCCTGACATTGATCCTAGCATTGTAGTGCATGAAATACCAACTTATCTGCATGTGAAGCCCATTTGCCAATGACTCCCTCAAGTGCACCCTAGGAAGGCCGCCACTATCAAGGGTGAAGTTGAAAAACTTCTCAAAGTTGGGTTCATCTATCCCATCCCTCTTATACATTGGGTGTCCAATATTGTCTCGGTGACTAAAAAACAAGGCATGATCCGCGTTTGCATTGATTATCGAGATCTTGACCATGCTTGTCCTAAAGATAACTATCCTACTCCCTTCATTGATGAAATCATTGATAAATGTGCTGAGAGTGAGATCTTTTCCTTTATGGATGGTTTTTCTCATTACAACTAGATCAGAATTACATCAACCAATTAAGAAAAGATGGATTTTATCTATCCGTGGGTTATGGTCGCTTACAAAAATCTCCCCTTCAGCCTCAAAAATGTAGGGGGTATGTTTCAGCGAGCAATGTCCTATGTGTTTCATGATATCTGCAACATTGTCCAGCCTTACTTAGATGACCTTCCTGCTCATTCTTGTAAGCACCAAGATCACTCGAACCATCTTTGGTAGATTTTTCTACGTTGTAGACACTATAACATTAGGTTAAACTTGCATAAATGTGTTTTCTGCATAGACCCTAGATGACTCCTCGGCTTCATCATTTCCAAGGACGTATTCACCTTGATCCACTGAAAGTTGAGGCCATTGTAAATTTACCCCCTCCATCTTCACTGCAGCAACTCCAGAGCTTGCAAGGAAAGGCAAATTTTCTCTCTCATTTTATACCCAATTATGCTGGGCTAGATACAGGATTTACCCAATTGCTAAAACAAGGAACACCCTTTGTATGGGA
>APFE031589232.1:313613-331034 GCA_000404065.3 Pinus taeda | reverse complement strand
TTTATTAAAATAATTAATTATTTTTAATGGGTGCCTAAGTTTAAACTTAGGAAATTAAAATAATTAAAGGGTATTAAATAAACTAAGGGTGAAACTTCTAGAAGAAGACAAGGATAAAGTAAATATGATCTAAGCCATTGATTAGAATCTAATCTGCGTCGTTGATTACTCAACTGGAGGATTATAGTAAGGACTTTGATGGGCATTTGGAAAACACACCAGGCAGACATTCAGTTACCCAAGTAAGATTGATTTTCTCACTAGTTGAAGTTCGACAAGACGAAATCGAATTAGAGGGAGAGTTGCAAGTGAGAAGGAGAGAGGGCATCAGCGTCAGTCAGGAGTGCAGGAGCAGAAAGCAAACGCAGAGCAAAGGAGGGTCAATGTAGAGGTTGTAACGTTGGGACTGCACAGTCCCTATGCAAAAGTTGACACAGTGAGACGCAGAGGGAGCAATAGGTCCTCTCCAGAGTTAGAATCTCATTGTGACGCATGAGAATATTGTCTGTAAAATTTCTCATAGAAATTCCCTTCTATTCTACTGGTTGTATCTTGTACATGAAATTTTTGATGAAGATCAATAAAGAAAAGCTCATGTACTGCATCGGTTTTCCCACATTGGGTTTTTCCTGCAACAATTGTCCAAAAATAACTGTCATTGTGATTATACTTGTGCTAGTATTTTTCCTTGCATTTACTTTCCTAGTATTTTAATTGTGAAGCCTGTACTAGAATTTATTTCGATATTTGTTGTAGAAACATTGTGAATAATTTATTTCTGAATTAATAAGTAGAAGAAATGATATCAATCACTGCAGTTGGATTTCTATTTAGAAATTTTCATATGCGGTAACCAAGTAATTGTTGGAGTTCTCGTGACCTCCTATTTGAGTAGCTTTGTCCACCTCTTCGAGAGATCACGTCCCAGTTGGAGCTAGATGCTACCCACCATTCCGTGGGTGATAAAACTAGGAGAAATTTTTTTCTCCAATATAGTCCTCAGCCGATAGTCAGCAACCCCTTGCAGTCACCAACTAGCTCGTTGTATCATTTCTCTACCACCTGAGCCAGCCATGTTGTCCCTCTCCCATGAACCATGATCATACTTTTGAACATGGGCCTCCTGAACCTAAAGGTATGCCTTGTCATTTGGTAATTGAGTATTGAAGTTTGCTTATCATGGACACTTTTGGGCATGAATTGATTGATGGATTTGGCAAAAAGAATGGGTTACACCCTTTTTGGATGTTAACCTTTGATTCTAGTCCCATGGGATCCCTTTTACTGACCCTTTTGGCTTTAGGGATGGTACTTCATGGGAAACCCTGATTTTGGTTACGTGGTCTCGCTCCCCCATCCACATATATTGCCTTCTTGCCACTCATTACAACCCTGTTCATCATTTCTCCCAACTGAGTCCACATTCTTCCACTGGGTCCACATAGGGTTAGCTCTCCCCTTCCCCTTGCCCACACCTTGGGTCAGGCCTGGAATGATGCCCTGAAGGTTGATACAGCTAAAAATAAGCGTAAAAGCATAATTGGCCACATTCAACAAGAAATGTACCACAAAAAGCAAAAGACGGTCGAGACAAAGACATTTAGCACGTGGGCAAAAGCAAATACATGAGCTCTACCCCATCTTCATGCCCATCACCCTTGTTCCTACAGGCCCTAGATGAGCCTCCTTTATCATTTAGGAACCCATGATTGTCCCAATCCCTGGTGGGAAATGAACCGCCCTACCTTAAAAGGGGTATCCACTGCTATATCTCACACATCATGCTCTTACCCCTTGAGCACCGAGCAGTTAATTAAAGAAAAAATAACATAAAAGGAAAAAGGCATATAAAGAAGGGTGAAAAATCAAGGTTGGGGCACCTCATATACCACGATTGCTACCTCCTATACATTATATACCCAAGTGTGCGCTTCCCTTTTACTAGCTACGCTTGTACCCCAGCATGTGGCCCAAGGCTGCCCCTTTTCACTCCCTTCTCCATTTATCCATCTACCACATGCCACCACCTTTTGGAGGATGTGCCTTGGACATATTGTCCCTATTAGAAGTAGAAACCACCTAATGGGATACTTGGTTAACCCCATTTGGAACTTGGAGACATTAGCACCTGCCAAAGCCCATTATGGAAGGGAAGGCCATTATGAAGTCCCCACTTGTGGTCCATGATTTTTAAGCCCTTTTACTCGATTTCCCTGATGACTTGTTGTACTGGAAGGCTAGGGGACGCATTGGATCTTATGCAGGATTGCAGGTGGTCCACACCTTGGGTTTGGTCTTCCTATACAGGGTCCTAACACTTAAGAGGGCTACATTGGCAAATGAAGGGTGTGTTGAGAGCCATGGGCCTCCACAACAGTAAACAACACTCCATGGATCCCCAGATATGTTTAGAGATTGATTGAGATTCACCTATTAGATGAGGAAGATGCACATGGTTCACCTATGTCCAGCCAATCCCACAGATGTACCATGCATTTGGCAGATGACCCAAGACTTGTATGTTGATGTGGCGTCACTGAGCCCTTACAAATGATCTACAGGCATCTTCAACTTACTTGGAGATCCATGAGGTCACTTGTGTGCCCTCACAGCCATTGGGGGCACCATAGGTTTTTTATGTGGAGAACAAGGGGCCAACTGCTTCTCCATTACTTTCGAAAGGCCAACTCATCATTTTGGCACTTATGGACTTCATGAGGCCTCTAAGAGAACCCAACAACATGTATTATTGATTATTCGACCTCTTGGGAGGCTTATTATTTTATTTATGAGCTAGTTTGGTGGGCTTGTCACCAATAGATAGTTATTTCCACATTATTTTAGTTGATGGGCTAATGTAGGCTCAAATTAGGTAATTCAAACTCCTAATAAGTGTATAAATAGGAGAGACATGAATTTATTTGTATCATCACTTTGGATTGCAGCATTCTCTCTTGAGAATTTCACATTTTTTTCTTTGAGGACAAATTGGAGCATGGATGAATTTTGATGTTTGGATTGGATTTTATTATCTTGGAGCTTCTTTATTGGCAAATGTATTGATGGTTGGATATATTCTCTTACATGTAAGTACAACTTTGATGTTATTTTCTTTTACTTTGTCACATACATTGATAATGAGAATTCTGTTGTTTTAGGGCTAACTGTTGCATGCATTTACTGCTTCATTGTGGAATTATGTTTCTATACAGCATATCTCTATGTATGGGCCATGTTTGTTGAATGAATTTTCCTAGAGATCGAAGTTATCTTGATAAGCCATCTTCATCTGCAAGCGAATTATAAACGCTTTAAGATCAAATTCTTTTTCTGCCCTAACATTGGACAAAGTTGCCCTTAGAGCCTCCTTGAGCTAGAAACGAGATCCTTCTTCATAATTCTTCCTAACTCCATATCCCCAAAACAAATTAGGCATTGGTCCACCATAAAGTGATCACCTTAAAACTTTTCTTTACCCTTTCCCCCTCTTTCCTAGGTCTAGCCAAGTTGGGTCACCTAGGGCACACCTTTCCGACAAAGTAGCTATAGAAAAAGTTCGATCTCCTAGCCTCCACTATGTTGGTGTGTCCCCAAGGTCTCCTCCAAATTTGAAGAAATTCCGACAGCGGGATTATGAATATATCCCAAGTCCTAGCTCTGATATCAAACTTTGCCCTGGTCTTCCCTAGGCTAGTACCTCATGGGATCAATTTGATGTTGATTTTGGGTAGCATCAAATGTGCTTTAGCTCCGAAATTTTGTGTAGGGGCTAGAATACTTGAGATCTCCAGAACCTAGATATCATTTGGAGAAATTCCACCCAGATGAGGAGTTATTAAAATAATAAATATTTTAAATGGGTCCCTAAGTCTAAAAATAGGAAAATAAAAATATTAATAGTTATTAATAAAAATATGGGTGAGAAACTTCTAAGTGACGAGGATCAAATTTGTTTTAATCTTAGTCGTTGATTAGGGACTTAATCTCAAACATTGATTGATCAACAAGAAAAGTATAAGAGGAGGCTTGAGGGTCAGTTGGGGATACACTTGAGAGATCAATCAGTTCAATTTTTCTAGGGCGAGGCTTTCTGAGAAAATCGAACAAGTGATCTGTTGCAACAGAGAGGCAGGGATAGTTGAGATTGCAGGATCTTCTCTGGGACCTCGAATACACAGCAGAGAGAGGCAGAGAGGCGCCAGAGGACACAGCGCAGACCTTGGTAGGTTGACGTTGGACCAGGAACGACCCACGCATTTCCAGGGAAGGGGAAGAGCCACCCTCTAGCAAAAATCTGAATTCAGTCGGGGAGCAACAAAATCAACCTAGAAGGTTGACGTCATAACTTCAGGAGGCAGAGGAGGCAACGCAGTGCTGATGCAGTGTCCCAGTGTGCTCCACGCAGGCCCACATAGCTATTGTGAAGGGGCGACACAGTTGTGTTAGGACTCTATATTGTCTACTTTTGACCTTATATTTTGTCATGATGTTACCCTCTTTAGCCCATAAGTTGAAACCCTTGATAACATTTTGACCTCATTATTCCAAGGTATGAAGTAACTCTCCTCATTGCTATATGTTTAATTATTCAACACATATTCATGTTATCTTTATAATTAATCTGTGGAAGTTGACTAAGTCGCTGACAATTGTTGAAACTGTTCAAAGTCCGCAGAATTATAATTCACAGTTGCTGAAACACTAGAAATAGCAACTGTGCAGTTGCTGCAACACCAAAAACAGCAACTGACTAAAGCGGGTAAAACCTCATTTTGCAATGGGTGAAACAACAATTGTCTAGCGGGGCACTAACCGTCTGAAGTTAGCAGAACTATACTTGGCAGATGCTGACACAGCACGATCAGCAAAACACAGTCGCAGATGCTGGAACACCAGGAACAGCACGAGAACTTCAAGGGAACAGTTGAGATTTACCAAATCGACAACAAGGACGAAACAGCCAAGGCTAGTACAAGGATCTCAAGGAGATGGACGAGGTATACCAGTTTTGCAACAGTAGAAGGATCCGACTAACGAAGGATGACAAAGTTACACACTGTTGTAACAGCATATTTTTGTACAAAAGGGTCAAATTGAATGAATAATGACAATCTATTGTAATAGATGTCTCCTCTATAAAGAGGAGACATCTACAGTTGAGGAGTAGCTAGTTGTAACGGAAGTATTGCAGTGCAGAGCAAGTCTGAATCCTTATTGTAATTGGACATTTTGGCAGATGAATAAAGCACTGTTTTAAGCATTTCAACTTAGCATCTGTGTTCCGGGGAATCTTGTGAGAGGGACAGGGCCCACCTTCTTCACACGATTCACCCAATTCTTTTCTGTTAAGTGTGTGTGTGATTTCTGTGTATTTCTAGCCTTGCTTCCGATATTTCCTTTTTGCTAATACTCTGTTTCCTTAATCGATTGGCGCTGTGAAAGAGTGTGTCACCGGTGATTAGGATTTTCAGTGTGCATTGGCAAATTGATTACAAAGGCAGGTGCTGAACATCCTTATTCTGAGGACAGGGTCCTGGTCCTCTGTTACAAAACAGCCATCATTTCTTTCTGCAGAGTTGTTACCATTAGTTAATTGCTTTCATTTCATTTCTGCAATAGATCATAGCTGCTGTAACACAGAGTAAGGGTTTGATAGAAAGTAGATTTGTTTATATTTCAGCCTTTAATGCTTTTAGAATTGAGTGCATACAGTACGAGGTCACCTTTGAAACAAAAGGACTTTCCCGGGTTGACAATTTAATGTGGTACTCGACTGTTTAATTAATAAACAATTCGAGCAGCCAACAAGTTGTAGTTAGGGATAATCAGTCCAGTTGTCGGAACAGAGAGATTTTTGCCAGGTGAAGTGAGATAATCTCACTTAGGTATCTGCTAGTATATTTTTATCTCTGTAACTAGATAGCCAAAAGGGCATCCAAAGTTGTATTCAGAACTACTGCTTAATAATAGCAAACCCTCAGAGCTGTTGCACTGGTTTTCCC
The DNA here is from genome assembly GCA_000404065.3 of Pinus taeda. Classification (NCBI taxonomy): domain Eukaryota; kingdom Viridiplantae; phylum Streptophyta; class Pinopsida; order Pinales; family Pinaceae; genus Pinus; species Pinus taeda. The sequence goes on along the minus strand of APFE031589232.1, from coordinate 325,032 downwards.
GCATTGGGTTTTTCCGGGGACATTTATCCAAAAATAACGGTGTCCCTTGTGTATTTGTCTCATTCTATTTTCAGTTCATGATCTATATGTATGTGTAGTTTGCAATAATGTTTTCATCGATGTTTAATAATTAAATAACTTGTTGAATGTAAAAACAAGTAGGAGAAGATAAACTAGTGACTACAGTATGATTTCTGATGTGTAGATTCAGAAATTTTCACATTTGACATCTCTAATTGAAAACTCTTGTTTGATCATTTCCCCTTCCTTGTTTGGGTTAAGATCATCATTGGTTGCTAAACTCCCACCCCTTAACCTAAGTTAGGTCCACTTGGTCCCGTGTGGTCCCATACCTTTGAAAAGTTAATTCTTCAAGAACCACCTGGAAAACCAAGTTTAATAAGGACTTTAGGGATTTGGCCCCCTACTAGTTTGAGCAGTAACATTTTGGCGCCATTGTCGGGGACACGAAACATGCGTTTTGTTTCCCATACGACATATTGACATATCATTATCGGCGACTCCATTGGAAGAACAAAGTCCTATTTCTTCATTGATCTCTAAACTCAATGCTTGTAGGGTGAAGCAAGCATTTTTCAAGGCAATTTCATTCACTCGAGCAACTAAAATGTCATTAAGGACCCAACAACATGTTGACCACATATATTCTCGGCACAAAAGTGACAGGGATCTCGTAGTATCTCTCATTGGAATGCATGAAAAATATGCCAATGTTCCATGGGCATTCACATTCCGCAGCCAATCACATTGTAAGGTTCATAAGATATCTTTCAAAGCAAAATATAACTCAAACTTGTGACCAAACGGAATTATTTGTCCTATCTGTTGCCCCAAATACTGATTGGCTTGAGTCATGTGAACCTCAAAGCATTCTTTATCTTCCAATGTTGACTGCGCACTTCTTGTTACATGAGGGGTCAGTTTTCCAATCTCATGAAGATATATGCCAAATGTTAGACATGGCCCTTCAAGAGGAGAAAGTTATTGAATATGGTTTTATGCTTGAGGAAGAGTGTCTTATTGATGCATACTTTAAGCATGGTGCCAAAGAAGAGCCCCATGAATTAAAAAGCGTGTCCTCTAAGGATAATGAGGAAGATCTCAATGCCAAGAGCATTTAGACATTGCAAGAATGGATGATGGCATATGAAAAGTCTTGCAGGAAACTGATAGCCACATATAACTTCCAAGAAATTGTCTCCTACTATTGTGAGCAATCAGAAAGGCTCAATAACACGAAGAGCGATTATAAAGAGAGTCCTACCGATGACCTTCTTCTTGAGGCATTTTATCAAAATCATGTAGTAAATACCTTGGTGATCATTCTTCGGGAACGAATGGAGGAAAATTCCTCCCTGTCTAAAGAAGAGAATGAATGGCATCCTAACCAACACCAATTATATAGCAAAGAATGGGCAGATTTTGAGGAAGATCATGATAGTCAAATAAACGAAGAATATATGAGTGGTTTTTGGGTTGTTGATTGGGGAATTGGGTATGATTATGGAAATCAAGACCCCATGGTTTCTCAAGTCCATAAGAATGAGCTCAGGGAAGAATAAAATTCTCCACCCCTTCTGAATAACAATGTTGGTCCTTATAAAGCCCTTCCTAGTGGTTGGAAAGGTCTCTTCTTTATATTCCAAGATGATTCAATCAAAGAAGAGCCTTCCAAGGTTGTGGGAAATATCGATGATTCTAATATAGAAGAAATTGAGGAAGATGCTTCCCTAGGCCATGCCACCAATAAAGGGTTTTAATTCATGTTTGAGCGTTCTAGCCCTGCCCTGGAAATAGATGTTTGTGGTGATGTTCATTCTAGCCTTGATGAATAGTTGCTTTCCCCTATGACCAAAATAGAATCATCATAAACATGTCTGAGTCTTTCACTCCTTACCCTAAGGATGATAGCCCCAAGATAGTTCTTCATCAAAGATTCATATTTTTGGTCATTGACATTTCCATCTCCTAGTTGGATGACCAAATCCAATCCTCTCGACTGTTGTCTTTTCCTTCTTCCAGTGTTCCATTCTATGGCATATGGGTCTCTTGTTTTTCCACCTCCCTCCCTCGCAACCCCTCATATCATTATTCCCATTTGTATTGTCAAGTCCATTGCAAAAATAATCATGGAAGCATGTGTTCTTGTATTGATCAATTGACATGTTGGTTGCATTGGATCTATGATTATACCTAGCACTTGACATTATATGTTATGCATGTTAGAGTAGGATGCATCGCATGTTGATTTTGCATTAGAATTAACCTCATATGATATTTCTCATGGTAGATTAGATGCATTTGAAGTAAAATTTGCACATTTGATTTTTCTATTGATTTACAACCTCACACTAAGCATGGGTGATCATAAGACATTGTGAAAAGCAAGTTGCTCATGGTTTCAATCGTTGATATGTGCAGGTCACAGGTCTGCGATGTTGATTTCTGGTAGCATCGAATGTGCTCTAAGCCTCTAAAATTTGCAGGGAGGCCTGGACACATGTATTCTGCAATAGCGAGAAATTGTTTTGGGAAATTCCACCTAGAAATAGTTTTATTAAAATAGTTAATTATTTTTAAAGGGTGCCTAAGTCTAAACATAGGAAATTAAAATAATTAAAGGGTGTTAATTAAACTGAGGGTGAAACTTCTAGAAGAAGACGAGGATCAAGTCAATATGATCTGATCCATTGATTAGAATCTAATCTGGGTCGTTGATTACTCAACTCGAAGATTATAAAGGCTTCGATGGGCATTTGGAAAACACACCAAGCAGATACTCAGTTAGCCAAATAAGATCGATTTTCTCACTGGTCAAAGTTCGACAAGAGGAAAGCGAATCAGAGAGAGAGTTGCAGGTGAGAAGGAGAGAGGGTACAACATCAGTGAGGAGTGCAGGAGCAAAAAAGAGACAAAAGCGGAGGAGGGACAGTGCAAAGGTTGTGACGCTGGGACTACACAGTCCCTACGTAGAAGCTGACGCAGTGAGATGCAGAGGGGGCAACGATTCCTCTCAAGAGTCAAAATCTCACTGAGAAGCGTGAGAATATTGTCTGTAAAATTTCTCATAGAAATCGCTCTTCTATTCTGCTGGTTGTATCTTTTACATCAAATTTTTGCAAAAGATCAATAAAGAAACACTTATCTGTTGCACCAACTTTCCCACATTTGGTTTTTATGTGGATAGTTGTCCAAAAATAACTGTCATTGTTATTATAGTTGTGCTAGTACTTTTCCTTGCATTTACTTTCTGCACTATTTTAATTCTTAAGGCTGTAGTATAATTTATTTCGATAATTCTTGTAGAAACACTGTGAATAACTTATTTCTAAATTAACAAGTAGAAGAAATAATATCAGTCACTGCAATTGGATTTCTATTTAGAAATTTTCACATGGTATCAGATCCAAGTTAAGCAGGAGTGCAGGTTGGAAGAGCCAGTGTTGAAGAGGATGGGAGTCGAAGTGTTGCATAAGCAGTAAATCGAATCCCCAGAGAGATTGCATAGTCAAAGACGAAGGGCAAGATTTTCATGGAAGCTCTCTCTCTGAGTGAGTTGACCGAGAGGTAAGATTTCCAAATCGAGATTTGTCAGCGGTAGAGGGAGTAGCGCAGGAGAAGCTTCAATGCAGAGCAGTGTTCAGGTAAAGACGTAGTTTTTCTATAGCAATTGCTGGGGCAGAAAAGTGTCAAAAATCGATAGGAAAAATAGCACAAAGGATGGAAAATCAAGATGTCTTTGACTTATCTTCCAAATTGGAAGAAGAATTCTTATGCTTCTCAAGTTCAACATCAACAAATGTTTGGTATATTTGATAGCGACGCTTCAACCCATATGACTAGATGACGAGAATATTTCTCAAGCTACCAAGAAGAGCAAATGGACTTCCAGATTACTATAGGAAATAGGATGAAGTGTACTCTAGTAGGGAGAGGCACCATAGCATTTCAGACATAAGCAGGAAACAGCATCCGAGCCACTAATGTTCTGCATATGCCCGGGTTAGGAATGAACTGATTTCAGTGTCCCAGTTATAGAACAAGGGATATGATATATACTATATTGGAAGGAAAATATATGTGAAACATCTAAGTGGGAAGAAGAAGAGGCAAATTGGAGCTTGAAGCAACAGACTGTATAGATTGCAGCATGAGCCTCCAATGGCACTGATAGGCAGCAATCATAATGGTGAAAAGGAACTAAATGAACTGTGGCACAAGTTAATGGGGCACTTACACAATAGAGCATTGAGGATGCTCAGAGAGACTATTACAGGAGTTCCAATCCTTAGTACTGAGCATGATGATGTATGCAGAGGATGCGTACTAGTGAAGTACGTTAAAGCAACTTTTTCCAGAAGTAACAACAAAGCGTAAGGCGTATTGGAATTGATACACTTAGATATTTGTAGCCCAATGTCCATAAGAGCTCTTAGTGGCGGTGAATAATTCGTCACCTTTATTGATGATTAGTCTAGAGAAACCTGGATCTATTTCTTAAAGACCAAGGATGAGGTCTTTGACCAGTTCAGAGAGTTTAAGGCTCTCGTAGAGAACATGACAGGGAAAAAGATTAAGGTATTGTGTTCAGATAATGGTGGAGAGTATACAAACAAAGACTTCATAGATTTTTGCACAAAGAAGCGTATCAAAATAGAATGGACAACTCCATATCTAGAGAAAAATGGAATAGTAGAGCTAGAACTATTGTTGGGGCAGCAAAGGCTATGTTTTATGACCAAGACTTGCCTAGATTCTTATGGGCAGAAGCTTGCAACACAACAATGTATATCCAAAATAGAACTCTTCACAGAGCATTGGGGAAGAAAACGCCTGAAGGTGTCTTCACAGTGAAGAAGTTGGAGGTGAGTCATCTCAGGATATTCGGAAGTGTGGCATATTGTCACATTCTAGATGAGAAGCATACTAAACTAGATCAAATTGCAGAAAAGGGGTACCTCATAGGACAAAGCGAGACCTCGAAGGCATACAAAATCTACATTCTTAGCAGCAGGAAGATTGTAATAAGACGGGATGCAAAGTTCATTGAGGATAGAGCTTTCAGGAAATCTCGAGAGATGCCAGCAGAAGGTCAGTCAATAGATCTTCCATTAGTCCAACAGCAACAGGGGCAGCAAGGAGATCAAGCAGGAGGACAGATACCTAGATCAAGCACAATGATCGACACCAGTATTTCCTCAGAAGTAGGAAATACAAGCAGTTCTCAATAGATGGAACAACAGGAAAAGGAGGGGGATTTGATTGAGACTCCCACCACCAATGGTAGAACCAGTAGGGAAGCGCAGAAGGCACTGAGGGACGCAGAGGAGTTTGTCATAGCTCCTAGAACCGAGAAGAGGCAGCATAGACAACCTGACAGGTAGCAAGCCTTAATAACACAGGTTGAAGAACCCTCCAGGTTTCCAGAAGTCATACAACACCAATTTTGGGTGAATGCCATGGTAGAAGAGTATAGTTCTATCATGACAAATGATGTCTGGGAAGTGGTACCTAAACTAGAGGATAGATCGGTTGTAGAATCAAGGTGGATCTACAAGATCAAGTATGTTGTAGATGGCAATATAGAGAAATATAAGGTTAAGTTCATGGCAAAGGGGTACGCACAAAAGGAAGGAATAGACTATGAGGAGACCTTCACCCCAGTAGCCAAACATACCTCTATCAAATCTGTTATATCCCTAGCAACTCAAATGGGATGAGAGATTCACTAGATAGATGTCAAGACAACATTCTTGAATAAGGTGATAGAAGAAGATGTGTATATAGAACAGCCTGAAGGCTTCGAAACTCATTAAAAGAGAACTCATGTTTGCAGGTCAAAGAAAGCCCAGTATGGGCTCAAGCAAACACCCAAAGCATGGTATGGACAGATTGATAGTTACTTGCAGCAATTGGAATTCGTCAAGAGTGATGTTGATCCCAATCTCTACTATCTAATCGTGGAGAATGAACCACTTATTCTAGTAGTATATGCAAATTACTTGTTTCTAACAAGGTCATCTAGGCTTATAAAAGACTGCAAGAAGAATCTTAAAGCAGAAATCGACATGAAGGATATGGATTTGATACATTATTTTCTAGGGTTGGAAGTTTGGCAGAAGAATGGGGAGATCTTCCTTGGGCAAGCAAGATATGCTACATAGATTCTCAGAGATTCAGAATGCAGGATTGTCGACCCATGGGTACGCCCATGATCACCAACTAGAAGAAAATAGATGCATCAGGAGACAAGGAGGTGACCCCCACCTTGTACAGACAGCTCATTGTGTCGCTCATGTATCTAGTAAACACTAGGCCAGACATTTGCTTCGTTGCCAACACCCTTAGTCAGTTCATGGTGGAACCAAAAAGGCTGCATTAGGCAGCAGCTAGGCACATTCTTAGACATGTGCGTGGAACAGTCGGATATTGTTATGAAACCAACTCACAAAAAGGTAGAAAAGATAGATCAACGAATTAAAAATTAGTCTCTTCGAGGGGGCAACCTCCTTTACATTACAAAAATGAACAATTCTTGGATGATACAAATGACAAGATCTCTTTTTTATATATAGGAGTCTAAGGGTTCCCAATCCAATCAAAGCCTACATAACAATAATATTGTAGAGGCACGACAATAACAATAGTGGGCTTCTATGGAGCATAATAATAACAACATGGGGATTATATGGGCACAATAATACAATAAGAGGGTTGCACTAATAACAATAAGGGACCTAACATGCCCCTCTCCTTCAAAAAGTGTTGTCCTAAGTGCTTGAGTAGTTTTGGATGCTTCTCTATAAAATTATCATTCTCCCATGTGGAATTTTTGGCGGGTAAGTTGTTCCACTTGATGAGATACTCAAATTGATCGATTTTGTAGATGTTGATTTCTTGTTTTTGTGACTGCTTCCGATTCCAATATGATTTTTCCTTCCTCATTAAGTTCTACCAATATTGTTTGAACTGGTGCCTTCTCACCTATAACCTTCTTTAAGCATGAAACATGGAAAACTAGGTGCATTTGGGAAGATGCAGAAAGCTCCAATTTGTATGCCATATTACCAATCTTTTGCAGCACCTTGTAAGGACCATAGTACTTTGGTGATAATTTATTATCCTTCTTAGCTTCCTTGAGGGACATTTGTTTGTATGGTTGTATTTGTAAAAATACACAATTGCTTGTATCAAAACTTCTTTTTCTGCAATGTTGGTTTGCCTGTTGTTTCATTCGATTGTGCGCGAAAGTGAGGTTATCATTTTTCTTCTTGATATGTCCTTCTATCTTGAGAGTTTGAGGAGTGGTAATTCCTGCCAATGCATTACAAGATATGGTCGGATTCATTTCTTCTTTCTCTGGAGTTGGTTCTTGGCATATATCCTCTTCTCCTTTTTCTTCCAATTGTTGTGGTGTCAACCTTGTATGTTGTGGCAGGCTAGGAGCAACAACACATCCATCTTTATAATTTTTAGTGGTAGGATTTCTTGTTAACATAATTTTGCTTTCAATTCTTCTTTCCAGCCTGAATGCCTTCTCCAATGAATCAGGTTCCCAAAGGCAAGCCTCATGTTGAAAGTTATCCTTTAAATTCCCTATGAAGACATCAATCCTCTGCTTCTCTGGAATATCATTTACCCTTATATTCAATTTTTGGAAGTCCTCAATGTGCTTTGCCATTGAACCCTTTTGTTTGAGATTTATCAAATGGCTAAACAAGGTGTTGCTCTTTGTATCCTCATAATGTGCTATCATTTCCTCCGTGAAAATTGACCAGGTGACAAGTTGTTTACGAGAACAAATCCCTCTATACCATACAAATTGATTCAGTTCTAAATATAAAGATGCAATACGTACCTTTTGTGTGTTTTGCACATTATGTAGATCAAAATATTTCTCCATCTATAGTATCCATGTTACGGGATCCTTTCCATCAAACTTCCTCATATCTATCTTTGGAATATGTTGGGTCTTCAATCCAACATTAGATTTATGAAATCATGATTAACATTACTTTTTTTCTCATCATGAGTTTTCTTAGCTACCTTTTTGCTATTAGGAGGCCTTTCTTGTAGCATCTTTGTCCCACCTTCCTTCAGACCTTCCATGTTTTTCTTCAAATCTTCCATGCCTTTCTTCCAATATGCTTCCATACCATCAATATCAGCTTTGTTGGACACCTAATCCTAAATGGGTTAGTGTGGAAGTCGAATGGACAAAAGCAGTCTAAGAGACCTTGGGATGTGAATCCCAACAGTCACATAATGTACTATAAATGTATATCATTTGTGAATAAAAAATGTAATGCATGTTTTATCTTTCCTATCTTTCTCGCTCCCATGTGTGTTTAACATGGTATCAGAGCAGGCGTATTCCTGCCCTGCATAATTAATTTGAGCCATTTGTTTATGGCCTTTCTGTGCAGTTTATTTCTGCCATATTCCTTTATACAGACCTGCGCTCTGTCTGCCATATTCACTTGAATGATGAAACGTCCCTATGCCTGACACTGCCAGCGTTGTCCAAGCTGTTCTGACATGTCTGTCCGTCATATACGTTTTTGACATTGTCTGCACCTTCTGTCGAGAGACCAGCTGCAAATGCTGTCTCACTGCATACCTGCGCTCTTTGCCTGACATACTACCTGCGCTCTCTGCCTCACTGCCCATGAACGTTCCTGAAAGAAGCGTTGTTCTGTCCAGCGCTGTTCATGCTGTCCTGAATTGATGGAAGGCAGAAAAACGCCCTCTGTTTCGTTTGCCTCTGGTTCGTTTGCCGCCATGGGCAGCAGGACATTATCATATTGAGGCGCGTCATCAGAATTTGTCTAAGCACCTCCCTCAATCAAAAACAAAAAGCGGATTCAGCCGGAATCAATCCTAAGGTATGTATCATTGTTGGCCCCAATGCTAAGATGAAAATCGATTGCTGGCTCAATCGTAACTGCGTGAAATGTGAAAGTCGACAAATCAAATCTGGGCTGGGCCTTCCATATCGACATTGACTATCCAGAGAAAATCAAGATTTGTATTCATCCATTCCAGGCATGGAATTTCGAATTTATCTGGCTTGTCCCTCAAAGTCGTGATATTTCCTTATGAATGGACCGTTTGGACAGACTTAAGTGCTTTGTCCAAGGATATTGAAGGACTATTCGGATCATCCATGCCATTCTCTGTGATAATAATTGATCGTTGCTGACCCAGAGAATTACCAACGAAATATCAAGATATTGTGTCAGATTCTGATTTTGCAGGTCGAAGACTCTTTGCGATTTCCAGGTATTGTTTGCACAACCTTCGACCTCTTTCTGCCATCTTCCTTTTCATTTCTCGAGGATTTCCTACACTTTTAGAACCTCTTGGCCTTCCTCTGGGAGGCTTGTGTTGTACCTGCAAATCAGAGTGGAAAATGTCGGAATCATGGTGAAGAACAGAGCGTGGACTATGAGGAGGATCTGAGAAAGGAACCGACTTAAGTGATCCTCCTAAAACAGTAGAACAATGGCCAGGGTTTAACAGCCCATTTACCAATGACATTATAGGGTAGCACGGTTGGTTATGAGAATTCAAATAGCCACGGCATCCGGCCTGATCGCTTACCGATGGCGACATACTTTGTTTGGTAAGTTGCCACTCGCTGGCTCTGGAACGTTCATTTGAAATATCAACAAGCAACATATCTGGAGGAAAAACTGTCTCTCCAGATGACACTACTCTATCATTACACAAACTATATACCTGAAATGACAGGCTTCAAATTCGCAAGAGACTGCTGAACTACGCATATTCGGATTGAGGAGACAAACTGTTTGGGCCAGTCAATGAACAAGTCTAGTGCATCTATACTGCTAAATTGGGTATATGGTGGACTGAAATTTTTTGCTCTTTAATATAAGTTTGTATTCAGATTCTGCGAGTTCTGCAAAATGCTAACAACTTGCAGCCATGTATCCGGATGAGCCTGTAAATCCCGCAATACCCGCTCTGCTGCTGCTCTCTCTTCTTTAGATCCCGTGCCGTAGAAAGCCGCAACGGTAGCATCAAGAAAGGGGACGTCAATGGGCTGTGAAAGGTCCAGAAGCTTTTCGGCCATGGTGTTCCTTTAAGAGTTTCCGGCCAGCCAAAATCGCAGGTTACAGAGGTCATATGTATTTCTTTGCTGTTATTTCACATTCTCTCCTTATTTAATTACCCATCGCTTACTCTCAAAGATAAGTTTGGATAAGGTGTGAATTGGCGATGCGGTTTTCTCTAGAGATGCAGGAAATTTGTTCATTCCATTAATGGAAACTTATTTTTTAGCCCGATTCATTTTCTGGCCTTCTCCATTCTCAGAAGTACTTAGCCTAAGCATTCACATAGCCTGAAGAGCCGATGTTGCAAGCTTTAAAGCTTGAATTATAGTCTCCTCAATAGACTTTATTTTTAATTTAGCCGATTTACCTGTCTTTTAATGGCAGTGTGTTTGAGAGCCCATCCATTACAGTAATCATGAAGGGAGAGCCCTAATAGTTCAAGGCGTTTTGTATGGCTCTGGTCCTTGGTTTTTTTATCAGAAGTTGCAGAAGACAATATTCAGTCACTGCTCTGCAAAAATCTCAGTTGGCAGCTAGAAATATATATGTATGGTTGAAGCGTACAAAGAAGAAACACAAGTTTTCAATTTATTGCTGCTAAGGAAATCTAGAAGCTAGAATTTCCTTTTATTGATACTGTATTCACAAACTGCCTCTGCCCTCACCAAATCCTACGAGAAGAAAAGTTTTACTGGTAAACTTTAAAGTATATAAGAACCGTCATTCTCAGATTTTTCTTGCACTAAACGACAACAGAAATTGCCCTTGCATGGTGCAACTTCTATTATGAAACGAGTCACTAAAAAAGCAGGAGAGCAACGTGTAGATGTTATAACTGCCACGTCTGACTCCAACGAGCCGAAAGGAAGCAACTGAACCTTCAGACCCCAGTTTCGCGAAAGGAATGCGAATATTGGCATGGTTTAGGAAGCATTTGAGTATTGTTTTTGCCTGAAGGTCTAACCCTGCATCACTTTTCCTCATTGTTTCACTATTTTTTGAAGATTAAAAATGGCTCCAATTAGTGCAATATTAGAGTTAGTGGACAATCTAATACTCTCTACTATGAATAATACAGTCAAAATCAGTAAGGATTTTCTCTCAGAAATTCAGACATGTCTACAAAATGCACAGGAAAAGATTGATTTTTTGCAGCTTGAATCACAGCGACAGCAAGAAGAGCTACATCAAAATAGACACCATTCTGAACCTGTTTTTGTTCAGAACGTTGAGACAACCACCCATCAGCAGCATGTTAATAATGTTACAGTTCATTCAGATTTAGTACCAAACAAAGCAGCAAGGTTACATGCAGATGC
>APFE031589232.1:250018-312812 GCA_000404065.3 Pinus taeda | reverse complement strand
GAGTTGTTGGTCATCTTTAAACCATCACAGGTTGAGACTTCCCTTTTCAGGTTGAAGTTCTCTCTTTTATGCGGGGTGAGACCTCCCTTTATTGGTTGAAGGTTTCCCTCTTAAAAACAATAGGAGCACTTCCTCTAGCAGAAGACTTCAGCTTCTTGCCAGTTTTGGAAGAGTTCCGGGAACTGCACTAAGCGTTCGTGTTGGTGGTCATCCTTAAACCACCGCCCTTTATACCAACATTTCAGAGAGCACATTCAGCCTAGTGCTGCCATGCATATTTGCACATTTCGTATTACAGCTCTCTTCTTGGAATCATACATAACCCTTCGGATTAAGGGGGGGAATGTTGGACACCTAATCCTAAATGGGTTAGTGTGGAAGTCCAATGGACAAAAGCAGTCCAATAGACCTTGGGATGTGAATCCCAGCGGTCACATAATGTACTATAAATGTATATCATTTGTGAATAAAAAATGTAATGCATGTTTTATCTTTCCTATCTTTCTCGCTCCCATGTGTGTTTAACAAGCTTCCATGGCATTGATAAAACTATTTATCTTAGCTTCAATTGAATTCTTCAAATCATCCATCCAATTTTGCTTACTAGGTGTTTTTATTTTCTTGATTCAAGTCATTATTTTTCTTGTTGTTAAGATCTCGATCTTGAATATGTTGTACCTCTGATATTTCAAATCTCCAAGGTCTGAAATTGTGACCAGAGATAGCACTCTACGTCTTCTTTCCAATGCCACCAGTCTGATCAATATTGGATTATTCAATAAATAGTTATGCCAAATCTCCTACGATGGCCTGATTATCTATTGGTTCAAGAGAGCGAACTTGTATGACCTACCACGTGTCATTGTTTCGACCTTCGGACTTGAAAAAGTACATAGAAAAGCAAAGTTTGTCCTCTTTCTGTAACTTCTTATGAAATTTCAGTCTGATGCTCAGAGAGAAAGTTATGACGATTTTCCCAAGGTCACCTGTATGGAATGTAATTTGGGAGTCTGCAAAAATCCTAAATGTCTTGGACCGTATCTCCAAAAATATAGCGAAACAAGATCTGAAATTTGGGCCCGACCTTCACCAAGATTTCAATGCAAATGGGTTTTAATTTCAGAGTCTTAACCTTCATAGACAAAAAACTAGAGCGAAAATTCCACGATGACTTGTTTGAGATGGAATTTTGGAGCTTGCAAAAACCCTAACTCCTCAAATCATATCTCTGAAAATATAACGAGACAAGATCTAAAATTCGGTCCCGAGTTTTAGAACAATTTCAGCTCAAATGGATTTTGTTTTTAGCTTCTAAAACGTTGTAGAGAAAAAGTTATAGCAAAATTGCCACGATGACTTGTTTGGAGTAGCGAAACCCTAGAATCCATACCTCTGATACTAAATGTTATAAAACCAACTCACGAAAAGGTAGAAAAGATAGATCAATGACTTAAAAATCAGGGTCTTCGAGGGGGTAACCTCCTTTACATTACACAAATGAACAATTCTTGGATGATACAAATGACAAGACTGCCTTTCTATATATAGGAGTCGAAGGGATCCCAATACAATCAAAGCCTACATAACAATAATATTGTAGAGGCACAACAATAACAATAGTGGACTTCAATGGGGCATAATAATAACAACATGGGGACTATATGGGCATAATAATACAATAAGGGGGTTGCACTAATAACAATAAGGGGTTACACTAGTACTATAGGGACGTAATAGATATGGGTTGAAATTCACCTGAGGAGATGACATCAGATTGCATGGATTCACAGATGCAGATTGGGTAGGTAGTTCAATAGACCAGAAAGTACCTTCGAGTATTGCTTCAGCGTTGGATCAAGAATGATCTCTTGGTGCAGTAGGAAACAAAAGTTTATGGCTATGAGCTCAATAGAAGCCAAATATATGGCAGCCAGCATAGCTACGTCCGAAGCTATATGACTAAGAGAACTACTTGTGAGTTTGTTCAAGAAGAGGATGGAAGCGAACAGTGTTTTCTGTGATAATCAGAGTTGTATTAAACTTTCTGAGAATCCAATATTTCATGATCGGTCGAAACACATTGATAGCAGATGTCACTTTATCAGAGATTGTGTTCAACGTGGGGCAGTACAGTTGTAGTACGTCTCCACAAGAAATCAAGTAGCAGACGTACTCACAAAAGCTCTAGGAAGAGCTTATTATCATGAATGACAATTTGTGTAATAAATATCTATTTAATATTAATTTTTAACATATATATTTTTAATAAAATAATATATAACGTGTCCTACGTGTCCTATTCCGGGGGGTTTACGTGCCAATGTCAGACACTCAAATTTTTGTGTCCTGTGTGTCTCATGTCCCCATGTTAGTTGATCGAGTTCGCAAATCATTAGCATTGTTTAGGCTTGTATTATTTGGCATTTCTTGAAGGTTGTCATAACAATTTGAGGTCTGATATAAACATTACAGTGGTGATAAAAGTGGTTGACAATCCTCTAATTTCACATGCCTCTTGTTCCTTGCATCTTGTGCATTTTGAATAATTGTTTTCTAGTGGAATTGGGTGTCTTTGTTACTGCTGCAATCATTGGTCTTTTGGCCGACCCATCTTGCATTTCATTGCGTTTTTGCGTCTCTTGCATAAGCATATCTCTAGTTGCATTAAAAAAAACAAGTTCTCTAATTGAATTGATAATTGTTTGATGACATTGGCTTAAAAAGTAACATTGTGGATTAATGCTTTAAGTTTCCCATTGCTATCATTGGTTATTGGATATTTGGATGCACTGTTCTTCATTCATATTGAGAACATAAATATCTCTTTTGAATTTACAATCTTGCTCGATCTAAGTCACTCTTAAAACACTTAAATCAAGACTAATCAATAATTTGTGATAAGAGAAATCTTGAAGCAATCTAATTGTGTCCATAAGGAATTCAATTTCTCTAGTGTATCTAATTGGTATATTGGCGTTCCATTGTTATAATTTTGAAGATTTGTTAATTGTGCACAAGCATCCTTATCTAATTGTTGAAGGAAGCATTGATCTTTTCAATTTAAATGTCTATTTGATGAGAAATTTGGTAACCTTGGGAACATTTTCTGACACTGTTTATTTTGAGCACTCTCTTGTGGTGAAGATTGTCGTTATTTATTGTTAAGTACTTCATTATTCTAAATTCAAATATCATTAAGTACTTAAGATGTCATGTCCCTTCCTAAATTATTTTGGATCGGTATTAATTTCTACATTTCGGGGCCAATTTTGGAGGTGATGGGGATCCATTTGGTTTTATTAGGAGGCTAGACTTAGGAGAAGTTATTTCGATGTGGTTAACTATACGTGGGGGCAACCCATACTAGGGGAATACGCATTCCCTAGTTCGATTTGCATGGAGGGGAAATCAATGGTTAGGTGAGGGACCCAAGATGGAGGGAAAACTGCTCCACGAAATCTATATAAGGCAGCTCTTCTCATCTGGGTATCTTATCTTTTGAAAACAGTTGTAAGTCGAGTACTAGCAATAGGGGGAGTAACAACATCATAGGGTTTGTGCAATCACAGTGTTTGGCACTCCAAGAAGTTGGGGATGCAGGAGCATCCTTTCATCATTTTCAGGAGTATAGGGGGCAGCTACAGACAATAGGGCCATCCTACATGCAACTCTCATCTTATCATATGCAGGACTGCGTCATCTCCTCCATGACTGCGCAGTCAATGGAGTGAGACTCTTTGGGGCAGCACCATCCGGGAGAGTTTGGAGCTCGGGTGTTGGGAGATCATTTGGATTAGTCACAGCAATAGAATTCGAAATTGGACGGTCAAGCTGTGAAGGATCAATTTTAAAAGGTTGTAACCACCAAGGGAAACCCTTTCTGGGTTTCTATGGGTTTGGGGCAAGGATCACACTCCTAATTTTATAGAATTTTCTAGGCAGATCTAAGGGGTCAAACAAGGGTCACAACTCAACTGGCAGCGAGAGGAGCTAAGGGGAATTTGGGCCAAAATTCCGAGGACAACATTTGGCCAATTCCATCGTGGGTTATTCTGGGTTTCTTGCATAGAAGTTGGAATTAATTTCCCAAAATTTTCTGAGCTAGAGGGAAGGCTCTAGCAACAGATCATTTCAAGCAGCAACACCTTTCTGGGCAGTAACATTGCAACTCTTCAGCTGGATTACCAACATATTTGAGGAGGGTGTTCTAATGTTCATTTTGGGCTTTTGCTAAATTACCTAGAGCAAGCCTAGGGGCACACATTCCAGCAGGTTGTTGTACACCTCTTTCCATTTAATAAAATGAGTAGACAACACAGTTTGGTTGCCGATTTTGTTGTCTGATGGTTTGATTTAATTTGATAGCGTTGTTTTTATTGTTTGCTTTGCATAGCACTACTTTTCCTAGTTTGCAACATTACAGTGGTATCAGAGCATGATCTTGGCCCAGTTGTGGGAAATTAGCCAAAAGATCATGGAAGCTTTGGGTATGATTGCGCAGTGATGAGTGAAACTGGAGACAAACCCATGGCTCAAGGGAAATCTAGTATCCAAAAAATTTGGGTAGAATTCATTGGGACAATGAGAGGTTGGCCTAGTTGAAGAGGGTGACAGACCAAACCCATCCTCACCCTTACAACAGAGACACAAGAGGTGAGCAGGTCGTGGGGGTGCAGCCATCTACATCATGTGCGGAAAGTCGACCAAATCAGGGCACCAAATCTCCAGAAAAGGTGCAAGCAGGACAAAGATGGTTGGGGGGTGAGACCAGGGGGTGCTTTTGCTGGTGAAGACCTTGCTTTAGATATTAGGAGCCTGAGGAGGAGGTTGAGCATGATGCTGAGAACACACAGGATGGTGAGGAGCACATCAATATACATGGTGTGGCGCAAGAGTCACCTTTATTAGAGACCTCTTTCATAGCCCCAGTTGACACTTTGGTGGAGAGGATAGAGACTACACACATAGAGCCCTCTATTGAGGAGGTGCCACCCATGGACGAGATGCCAACAATGGCTGAGGTATTTGAAGTCGTGATTGAGTTTTCAGGTAATAGATAACCACGTAGGTTCCATCGGTTTTAGGCCGACCTTCTAGCATTAAAAAGGAAGGTCGCGCTAGTGCAAGAGGCTATTTTGCAGCAAAAAGACACGCTGGAGGGCATGAGAGCAGTTTGTACCAAGTCCATAATCAAATTGACTCACGTTAGGGAACGATTGTATTCCCTACTGGTGCAGCTGACTAACGTTAGGGAGCGATTGTATTCCCTACCGGTGCAGCCAAAGTGCACATTCCGGCGTGAGAGAAGCCCTCATCGAGCATACATAGATGGGGCTAGCAGCACTGTGAGGTTACCTTTACCCACTAGACAAAGAGAGAAAGAGCAACCTAGTCAGATTTCATGTGTTGACCAAGGTAGCGAGATGAGATGACCTAAGTTGCACAGGGTGCAGCACTTGCAAGTTGGGGTTGCTTTGTGCAGGAGTTCGTGCATTCAATCCCTCTCTTGGACTTGGATGGCGGTAGATTCTGAGTTGGTACTCTGTGGAGTGGGGTATGGACATGGTGGGGGACCTGGGTGTAGCTCAGCAGGAGCTTCCAAGCATTAGGGATACCGACAACGTAGACTGGCATTGGGTTCTGGGTGTGACTACCTATCATTTCCCAAGTATGCCTATTGACTACAACTGGGATGGTGCAATTGACCTAGTAGTTGAGCATGCACATTCGCTAGGGGAGTCTCGGGTAGTACCAAGAGCCAACCAGTTTATGGACAAACTCTTTCGTTTTTCTTGGTATCACATTTGTACACGGGATCACTGGGTGATCAACCTACTCTGGCAAGAGTTTGTCGGAGGAGGTGGCATTGGCAGGCCATCAAATAGTGCCTTGTATGGAGATGGAGGCTCTTCGCTTTTGTGTGGGGAATAAAGGATGCAGAGGAGCAAAGCAGTGGTGGCATCACTGCTGACACATACAGAGAGTCACTTCTCGGATCCCTCAAGGGGGATTTGGAGGGAAGATCCATTCATTGGCAGGGATAATGATGCGATGGTGGATGTGATCATATTGATCGTGTGTGCCCTGACACGTAGAGACAAAGCTCCAGGGCATCACATCCAGGGATGTGTGGGAGCATCTAGCATTGAGCAGTGATCTACCAGTGGGCATGTAGATGCATGGTGGTGTACTGCAATGTGTCGCACTGCGTTGTGGAGTGGGAGTGCCTCACATCGCATTAAGTACATGCAGGGAGTGACAGGGGCAGTGACACAGATGAGAAGTAGGACGGTATGTGTTAAAATTGGCAACTAGGGCCAAACTCCGTGGGTCATCTTATTTATGGCAGCTGATATTTTTCTTGGAACCCTCTCATCGAGAGGTATAAGATTGATCTAAAGATCATTCGATTCCGATAAGTATTCATGGAGATATGAATTTATTTGTGTTATGGGACAATTCGTCAAAGTCAGCCAACAACCAAATAACCCCCACATGTGCTCAACATTTTAGTACTTGAGAGTCATTTCACGCACACTTCTCTCTTGATTTCTCTCCACTCGCTTTGGGATTTAGTGGAAGAGAAATCTAGGAGGATGATGCCCTAGCCGCAGTCTTAAAGGATGCCCTAGCCGAAGTCCTAAAGGATGTCTATGGCAGCTGATATTTTTCTTGGAACCCTCTCATCGAGAGGTATAAGATTGATCTAAAGATCATTCGATTTCGATAAGTATTCA
Source organism: Pinus taeda (assembly GCA_000404065.3). Lineage (NCBI taxonomy): Eukaryota > Viridiplantae > Streptophyta > Pinopsida > Pinales > Pinaceae > Pinus > Pinus taeda. Next base: position 306,075 of record APFE031589232.1, on the reverse strand, counting down.
TGGAGATATGAATTTATTTGTGTTATGGGACAATTCGTCAAAGTCAGCCAGCAACCAAATAACCCCCACATATGCTCAACGTTTTAGTACTTAGAGAGTCATTTCACGCACATTTCTCTCTTGATTTCTCTCCACTCGCTTTGGGTTTTAGTGGAAGAGAAATCTAGGAGGATGATGCCCTAGCCGCAGTCCTAAAGGATGCCCTAGCCGAAGTCCTAAAGGATGTCTAGCCGCAGTCTACCCTAATCCAAGAAGACGCAGTCATGTAGTAATAGAGATAGCCCTAAGATAGAGGCAAGGGAGCTCTGTCTTAGACATAGCAAAGGAGAGTTGAACAGCGTGGTTATAGAGGCTGGTTGAAGAGGCCTAATGTTGTCCTAGAAGAGGCGTAACATTGTCTTGAAGGAGAAGCCTCAACACTATGAAGGAGGCTTCCACAGCGCTGTATGGAGAGACCTAAAATGCAGGTCCTATGTTGTTGTTCCAGAGTGCCCTAGACGCAGTGATGGGAAGATAAGACCACAGTCATACGCTATCACAAATGAGGCTATTCAACACAGCAATGAGAGGCTTAAACACATGGCCTTTGGAAGACTCTACATGCCATCCAATGAAGGGCTAAAACGACCCTAGCCGTAGTCAATAAGTGGAGATCAACTTACAGCTAGCTGCAGCCTTAAAGAGAGGTTTCTAATCTCACCCTAAATGTTGTTCATGGAGAAATCTGGCCGCAGTCCTTATGGGGTTGATTTGTTGACTATAGGATAACATTAAGGCTACAGCAATGTGCACTAACAAACAGTGTTAGAGCAACATGCCAAAGTGTGAGGGTAGGTAGGACTATTGATGGCCTAACCTGTCCATGATAAAGGCTACCTAGAATGTCATCCAATGCAGCAAATAGAAAATCCTCTAAACAACAGGACGATGCAATTCAGGAAGGGACAATAGTATGAGATGTGACAACATTGTGATAAGGGGTAGCATGATTTGAAATGTTGCAGCATAAAGATGGGCATCGTGAAAAAGTGAAGTGTAGGATGTTGTGTGCAGCACTTGCAAAGTATAGTACAACGATAATAAATGAGATGCGGTAGGATGGGTATAGTGAGGTATAGTATGAGGAAACACTTATGAGTGCAGCGAAATGATAAGGTACAGCAAGATGATGCAGTACAAGAAGGTGTTGCAGTATGATGTGTGCAACAATGGTACATGTTGCAGTACAGTGATGGGTACAGTCATGATTAGTGAAGCATGATGACACGCAGCATAGTGATGATGGGTGCAGCATGGTGCAACACAGTGAGGTGGAGCATGATGATGAGGAGTAGCACAATGTTAGGTGTAGCAAGGTGATGGAGTCATCTTAGAGAGTCAGTTGAAGCAGCATGTCTTCAACTGAATTCAGCTACCTCATGTATCATCTTCTTAAGATGATCTATGCTCTTATTTAGATAAGTCAAAGTGTTGACTTCTGTCGTATATGTACTATCTCTCTCTCTCTCTCTCCTAAACTATTGAAGAACATAAAAGAATAATTGATCAAGGGTTTCCCCACACTGGGGTTTGTCCCTGGCTAGCACCACATCTTGTGTCCTCTTGCCTTGTCTTGTCTTCTGCGATTTATGTTTATGTTCTATCTGAAATTTACTATTATGCTGATGTCATTGCTAATTTGGAAAAGATATTAAGCTAACTGTGAAAATTGAAATAAATTGCTCTAAGCATAGAACATACCTAAAATTAACATGGTATCAGAGCTGAGGTGAAGACAAAGCGCAAGCAAGAGTGAAAGAGCAATCACCAAAGATAGTTGGGAAAGGACAAAAGGCTCAATGGATTCCTCATCCTTCTTCAAATTCACCAATGGTGAAGTTGAAGCAGAGAATATTATCAGAATGGCGCAGCGGAAGCTTCTGATGGCCTACCTAAAGATCACTTCGATGGGAAGTTTGGATCTAAGGGTAGAAGGAAAGGCAAATGCCTTTGTTTGTAATAAGTTCGGCCATTATGCAAAGGAGTGTCCGAGGTAGGGACACATCACATAATGATGATAACAATTATTCCAAGGACACCTTCAATGATCGGAGGAATGACAGGTAATGCAAGTCATCAAGGAAATAACCAAATCTTCAAAGAAAGCAAGGAACCCCAGGTATGAAGAATCAAATGTTGTTTCTAATAAGATAAAGAAGAAATATCTTATATTGGCCCTCTCCTCCATACTCTTTGGGGAAATGGCTTATTGATTGTAGTGCTTCAAGGCACTTCATCGGATATAAGGGTGCACTCTCTAACTTGGTAGAGATGGAAACAATTATGGGATTATACATGGAGTCAATGCCACCTATCCCGGAAGCGGTGTAGGGAATGTTACCCCTCAAGTGAATGAGGGTAACTCGATTCATTTACAAGAATCTCTTTATGTACCTAATCGCAAGAAGAACCTGGTGTCCATTTCGGGAATGGAAATCAAAGATTTCAGGGTGGTGTTCATCAATGGAAAGGTAGGTGTTTGAAAATAGAATTTTCAAAGATGCTTTTTCTCATGGGTTCAGGATTGGCAATTTGTATCAAGTTGCAAGATGGTCCATTGGGGACCATGAAGGTACATGTCTGATATGTATTGAAGGAAAATCTTACAAGCGGACCACTCCTCTCATGTAGCAGGTCCATAGGTTCAGAGCAACCAAAGGGGTTTGAGATTCATGATCGAGAATCTCATGTATGCAGGTGGAAGAAAGCCCTCTATGGCTTGAAGCAAAACACCCTAGGCTTCATCTAACAAGATTGATAACTGTCAGATGAAGCTGAGATTCACTAGGAATGAAGTCGATCCAAACCATTGCTTGAAGATTGTGGATGATAGACCTCTCGTACTAGCACCTTATGAGGATGACCTTTTTCTGACAGGTGCAGACCCTCTCATTTACAAAAGTAAGAGGGAGTTGGATTCCAGACTTGGAATGGAGAATTGCAAGCCCATGACTACTTCGATGGATCTTAACTTTCAGAAGTTATGTGGTAGAGATGTCGAACCTAATTTGGGAAATGCCTCTAAGTTTCATAAACTCATTCTAGCATTGATGTTCTTGGCGAACTCCCGTTCGGATATATGTTTTGCAGTTAGCATGTTGAGCTCACATATGGTTGAGCCTCACTGGATTGGTGCCAAGAATATTCTGATATATCTTCAGGGCACAATCTCTCATGGATTGGGATACACTATCGGAAATGTGAAGTTACAAGATTATTCGAATGCTGACTGTGCAATCAGTGTGGAGGATCGCAAGAGCACTACTGAGTGTTGGTTCTCTTTGAATTCTGCTTCGATATCCTGGATGAGGAGGAAGTAGAAGTCAGTTGCTATAAGCATCGTTGGGACCAAATACATAGCTATGAGTATGACCTCGTGTGAAGCTGCCTGGTTGCGGAAGCTCTTCAATGAGTTGTTTAACACATGATGGATACCACCGTGATCTTCTGTGTCAACAGAGGGGCATTCGATTATTGAGGAATCCCATATTCGATGATTGCCACAGCGTATAGACATCAGGTACTAGCTTATCTGGGATATGGTAAATCGATTTGCAAGAAGGCTCCATCGCATTGGGACTAATGTGCAAGTTGCAGACATTCTGTCGAAGCCCCGAGGAAAGGTCAAATTCTTGACTTTCTGAGAACGAATTGGAGTCATTGAGAGACCCTCTTATGAGGGTCCTGTATGATGCATGCATTGAGCTCTAGGAGCTCTTGGGGGCTTGGGGTACTTCTTGGAGCAACAAGCGACCATAGGACAACTCACCCTCCCCCAATGGTGCGTTGTGTACAGGGTGAACGGTTCAGCCTTCCCCTGTAATACCCCGTGGCGACTTATGGACAAGATGAGTGGTTCTCCTGTCGAGGCATCCTACCCATGCAGTCTGAGGCTCATGAGAAGTACCTCTCATTTGGCCAATGAGTAGGGAAATGGCGTTAGGGACCATAGTAGTACTATCGATGGACGCATCGTTGTATCTACCATACTCCCTATGCTAGGATGACCTCCACTAATCTGTGATCAATTGGAACTAACTTTGGGTCAGTAAGAGTGATATAGCTCACTCTCTCTTAGAACTGATCTGGGATCAGTATGAGTGGTTTAAGACACTCTCGTGATATTGATCTAGGATCAATGAAACTGACTTCAGGTCAGTAAGAGTGGTATGACACTCTCTCCATATGAAACTGACTTCGGGTCAATAGAGAATGGTATGAGACATTCTCGATCAATTCTTTTTCTTCATAGTTCAGCAGAGCAGAGCTGAGCAATGCAGGGCACTGTTGGTAGATATAATACAGTTTGGCAGATGGATTAGTAGATGGAGTTCTCTCTAGTTGAGAGGGAGTGTTAAAATTGGCAACTAGGGCCAAACTCCATGTGGGTCATCTTATTTATGGCAACTAATATTTTTCTTGGACCCCTCTCATCGAGAGGTATAGGATTGATCTAAAGAACACCCGATTTCGATAAGTATTCATGGAGATATGAATTTAATTGTGTTATGGGCAATTCGTCAAGGTTGGCCAGCAACCAAATAACCCCCACATGTGCTCAATGTTTTACTATAAAAGGAGATGACTTGAGAGTCATTTCATACACACTTCTCTCTTGATTTCTCTCCACTCGCTTTGGGTTTTAGTGGAAGAGAAATCTAGGAGGATGATGCCCTAGCCACAATCCTAAAGGATGTTGAGTTGTAGTCTGGCATAATCCAAGAAGACATAGTGATGTAATAAAGGAGATAACCCTATTCTAGAGGCAAGGGAACTATGTCTTAATCGCAGCAAAGAAGATTTGAGCAGCGTGGTTATAAAGGCCTGTTGAAGAGGCCTAGCGTTGTCCTAGAAGAGGCCTAACGTTGTCTTGAAGGAGAAGCCTCAATGTTGTGAAGGAGGCTTCCACAACGCTGTATGGAGAGGCCTAAAATGCAGGTCCTATGTTGTTGTTCTAGAGCACCCTAGACGCAGTCATGGGAAGATAAGGTCACAGTCTTATGCTATCACAAATGAGGCTATTCATCACAGCAACGAGAAGCTTAAATACACAGCCTTAGGAAGACTCTACACGATGTCCAATGAAGGTCTAAAAGGACCCTAGCCACATTCAATAAGTGGATATCAACTTACAAAGAGCCGCAATCCTAAAGAGAGGTTTCTAGTCTTGCCCTAAATATTGTTCATGGACCAATCTGGCCACAGTCCTTATGGGGTTGATTTGTTGACAGTGGAATAACATTAAGGCTACAGCAATGTGCACTAACAAATAGTGTTGGAGCAGCATGCCAAAGTGTGAGGGTAGATAGGACTGTTGATGGCCTAACCTATCCATGATAAAGGCTGCCCAGAATGTCATCCAATGCAGCAAATAGAAAATCCTCTAAACAACAAGATGATGTAGTTCAAGAAGGGACAACACTATGAGATGTGATAGCATTGTGATAAGGGGCAACATGATGTGAAATGTTGCAGCATAATGATGGGCATCGTGACAAAGTGAAGTGTAGCATGTTGTGTGCAGCACTTGCAAAGTATGGTACAGTGATAATTAATGAGATGCAGCAGGATGGGTACAATGAGGTACAGTATGAGGCATCACTTGTGAGTGCAGCAAGATGATAAGGTATAGTAAGTTGATGTAGTACAGGAAGATGCAGCATAAGGTGTTGCAATATGATGTGTGCAACAATGGTACATGTTGCAGTATATTGATGGGTATAGTCATGATTAACAATGTAAACTTTGAAATGGGAACTATAAACGCAAAACAGGAACTATGGCCAAAAAACCCCAAAAAAACATGAAAAACAGTGCTAAAAATGAAAAGTGTGTATATTGGAACGGTGGTTTTTTCTTTTAGGGTCAATTTTGAACATGTTTTAAAAATGGCAGTGAAAACCGATTTTTTTTGTGGAAAAATTTTGCAAAAAACAACCTGAAAATGAAAAGTATTGATAGTGGAATGAAGGTTTTTTTTAGTGTCAATTTTCAACATTTTTAACAAATGCCAGTAAAACCGAATATAAAATTTAAAATTTAAAATTTCATTTTGAGTTAAAAATTAAAAAATTAATATTATTATTATAATAAAACACTCACAACATATAAAATGAAAAATACTTAAAAATTAAAATATAAATATGTATAACACTCTAAATTGAATGAAATACTTAATATTAAATACATATAACCCCTAAATGTACATATATAAGTATAAATACATATATAATATACATATATATATATATATATAGATATAATATATATAAGAAAAGTTTGTTGTTCTATGGTTGAAACATAATGGTGACACTAGTATGATACTTTGCCAGAATTTAGAGGAATTAGATTCAAATTAAAATTTCTAAATTTAAAATATATTGGCAACCAGACGATTCCAAGAATCGCCCAACGTAAACGAGAAAAGCTTTGATCTTGTTATGTTGCAATTGTTATAATTGTAACCACTCCAAAATGATGCATGTAGATTTATTTGATTCCCTATTAATGTTAAAAAAGTGTCATGTTATTTGATTCCCTGTTAATGTTACTGAAGTTACTATTTTATCATTTCAACTCTTGGATTTTTAAATGAGGAATTAATATAGCAGATTAACAACTTTGGTATCACTTAAAATATAATGATAATAGTTTGGACATTAAGAGTTTTGATTTAACCTAAAACATTAGGCACTGAGATTAGTTGATTCTAGTTGGAAAATAATATTTTTTTAATTGATAAATAAAGTTTGTTGTTCTATGATTGAAAATCATAAAGGGTGACACTAAAAAAAATGATACTTTGTCCGAATTTAGAGGAATTAGATTCAAACCAAAATTCCTAAATTTAAAATATATTGGCAGCCAGGCGATTCCGAGAATCACCCAACGTAAACAAGAAAAGCTTTGATCTTGTTATGTTGCAATTATTATAATTGAAACCACTCCAAAATGACGCGTGTAGATTTATTTGATTCCTATTTAGTATTAATGTTTAAAAAGTATCATGTTATTTGATTCCCTGTTAATGTTACTGAAGTTACTATTTTATCATTTTAACTCTTGGAATTTGATTTTTAAATGAGAAATTAATAAAGTGGATTAACAACTTTGGTATCACTTAAAATATAATGATAATAGTTCGGACATTAAGGGTTTTGATTTAACCTAAAACAATAGGGATTGAGATTAAATAATATTTTTTTGAATTAATAAATAAGTATTAATAAATAAAGTTTGTTGTTCTATGGTTGAAAATCATAATGGGTGACACTAGAATAAATGATACTTCGCCAGAGGAATTAGATTCAAATTAAAATTCCTAAATTTCAAATATTTGATTCCGGGAATCGCCCAACGTTAATGAGAAAAGCTTTGATTTTGTTATGTTGCAATTATTATAACTGTAACCACTCAAAAATGATGCATGTAGATTTATTTGATTCCCTATTAATGTTAAAAAAGTATCATGTTATTTGATTCCTGTTAATGTTACTGAAGTTACTATTTTAGCATTTTAGCTCTTGGATTTTTAAATGAGGTTAACAACTTTGGTATCACTTAAAATATCATGATAATAGTTTGGAAATTAAGGTTTTTGACTTAACCTAAAACATTAGGGATTGAGATTAGTTGATCCAGGTTGGAAGATAATATTTTTTTGAATTAATAATTAAGTATTAATAAATAAAGCTTGTTGTTCTATGGTAGAAAATCATAATGGGTGACACTAGAATAAACGATACTTTGCCGAAATTTAGAGAAATTAGATTCAAATTAAAATTTCCTAAAATTAAAATATACGATTTCGGAAATTGCCCAACGTAAACGAGAAAAGTTTTGATTTTGTTATGTTGCAATTATTATAACTATAACAACTCCAATATGATGCATGTAGATTTATTAGATTCCTTACTAATGTTAAAAAATTACCATGTTCTTTGATTCCCTAATGTTACTAAATTTACTATTTTATCATTTCAACTCTTGGATTTTTAAATGAGGAATTAATAAAGTGGATTAACAACTTTGCTATCACTTAAAATATAATGATAATAGTTTGGACATTAAGGGTTTTGATTTAACCTAAAACATTAGGGATTTAAATTAGTTGATTCTGTTTGCAAGATAATATTTTTTTGAATTAATAAACAGGTATTAATAAATAAAGTTTGTTGTTCTATGGTTGAAAATCATAATGGATGACACTAGAATAAATGATACAGTGCGGAAATTTAGAAGAATTAGATTCAAATTAAAATTTCCTAAATTTAAAATATATTAGCAGTCGGGAAATCGCCCAACATAAACGAGAAAAACTTTGATCTTGTTATGTTGCAATTATTATAACTGTAACCACGACAAAATGATGCATGTAGATTTATTTGATTTCCTATTAATGTTAAAAAAGTATCATGTTATTTGATTCCCTGTTAATGTTATTGAAGTTACTATTTTATCATTTTAACTCTTGTATTTTTAAATGAGGAATTAATAAAGTAGATTAACAACTTTGGTATCACTTAAAATATAATGATAATAATTTGGACATTAAGGGTTTTGATTTAACCTAAAACATTAGGGATCAAAATTAGTTGACTCTGGTTGGAAAATAATTTTTTTTGAATTAATAAAATAAAGTTTGTTGTTCTATGGTTGAAAATTATAATGGGTGACACTAGAATAAATGATACTTTGCCTGATTCCCTATTAATGTTAAAAGAGTATCATGTTATTTGATTCTTGTTAATGTTACTAAAGTTACTATTTTATCATTTTAACTCTTGGATTTTTAAATGAGGAATTAATAAGTGGATTAACAACTTTGATATCACTTAAAATATAATGATAATAGTTTGGACATTAAAGGTTTGATTTAACCTAAGACATGAGGGACTGAGATTAGTTGATTTTGGTTGGAAAATAATATTTATTTGAATTAATAAATTAATATTAATAAATAAAGTTTGTTGTTCTATGGTTGAAAATCATAATGGGTGACACTAGAATAAATAATACTTTGCTGGAATTTAGAGGAATTAGATTCAAATTAAAATTCCTAAATTTAAAATATATTGGCACCTAGGGGATTATGGGAATCGCCCAACCTAAGAGGAATTAGATTCAAATTAAAACTCGTAAATTTAAAATATATTGCAGCAGGGGGATTCCGAGAATTGCCCAACGTAAACGAGAAAACCTTTGATATTGTTATGTTGCAATTATTATAATTGTAACCACTACAAAATGATGCATGTAGATTTGTTTGATTCCCTACTAATGTTAAAAAAGTATCATGTTATTTGATTCCGTGTTAATGTTACTGAAGTTACTATTTTATCATTTTAACTTTTGGATTTGTAAATGAGGAATTAATAAAGTGGATTAACAACTTTGGTATCACTTAAAATATAATGATAATAGTTTGGACATTAAGGGTTTTGATTTAACCTAAAACATTAGGGATCGAGATTAGTTGACTCTTGTTGGAAAATAATATCTTTTTGAATTAATAAGTAAGTATTAATAAATAAAGTTTGTTGTTCTATGGTTGAAAATCATAATGGGTGACACTAAAATAAATGATACTTTGCCAGAATTTAGAGGAATTAGATTCAAACTAAAATTCATAAATTTAAAATATATTGGCAACTGGGCGATTCCCGGAATCGCCCAACGTAAATGAGAAAAGCTCTGATCTTGTTATGTTGTAATTATTATAAGTGTAACCACTCCAAAATGACGCATGTAGATTTATTTGATTCCCTATTAATAAACGAGAAAAGCTTTGATCTTGTTATGTTGTAATATTATAACTGTAACCACTCCAAAATGATGCACGTAGATTTATTTGATTCCCTATTAATGTTAAAAAAGTATCATATTATTTGATTCCTGTTAATGTTACTCAAGTTACTCTTTTATCATTAATGATGCATGTAGATTTATTTGATTCCCTATCAATGTTAAAAAAGTATCATGTTATTTGATTCCTGTTAATGTTGCTGAAGTTACTCTTATATCATTTTAACTCTTGGACTTTTAAATGAAGAATTAATAAAGTGGATTAACAACTTTGGTATGACTTAAAATATAATGATAATAGTTTGGACACTAAGGGTTTTGATTTAACCTAAAACATTAGGGATTGAGATTAGCTAATTCTGGTTGGAAAATAATAATTTTTTGAATTAATAAATAAAATTTGTTGTTTTATGGTTGAAAATCATAATGGGTGACACTAGAATAAATGATACTTTGCCAAATTTAGAGGAATTAGATTCAAATTAAAATTCCTAAATTTAAAATGCCCAACGTAAACAAGAAAAGGTTTGATCTTGTTATGATGCAATTATTATAACCATAACCACTCCAAAATGATGCATGTAAATTTATTTGATTCCCTATTAATGTTTAAAAAGTATCATGTTATTTGTTTCCCTGTTAATGTTACTGAAGTTACTATTTTATCATTTTAACTCTTGGATTTTTAAATGAGTTAATAAAGCGGATTAACAGCTTTGGTATCACTTAAAATAAATGATAATAGTTTGGACGTTAATGGTTTGATTTAACCTAAAACATTAGGGATTGAGATTAGTTGATTTTGGTTGGAAAATAATATTCTTTAAATTAATAAATAAGTATTAATAAATAAAGTTTGTTGTTCTATGGTTGAAAATCATAATGGGTGACACTAGAATAAAGGATACTTTGTTTGAATTTAGAGGAATTAGATTCAAACTAAAATTCCTAAATTTAAAATATATTGGCAGTCAGGCATTTCTAGGAATCGCCCACCCAGATGCGGGTGATCTCCTGGTACAGGCACATAACCCTCCACGCGTGCTTAGCATGAAGCCGCCTGAGCTGTTTGATGGGAGTTCGGGCGGAGGTCTCGTCCAGCATTCACTCTGTTCTGCAGCCTGCAGGAGCATTAACGCCCCATCGCAGTTCGAACATGATGCCCAACTGCAATATAATGGCTCAGGCTAAGCCAAATCTCCGACATTCCTTCCAGCATTCGTTCGGTCAGCTCGATCTCGGGTTCGATCTGCCAGAGGCTGAGCCTACTGTGTCTGTCTCTCCCTCGTCCCCCATTGTTATCCCATGGAGTGTTCTCAGCAGGAATTCAGGCCCAGCAATGCCTCGAAGCCGAGGAGTTCCGCGCAGGGGAAGCTCCTCAGCTCCCAAAGGACGCGCTCGTCAGTCTCCCTCTCCGCTCATAATACCCATTTCATCTGCCTCCCCGTCTTCGCCTCCCCCCAACCCCGCCAGGCCTGTCCCTAATTCATCCTTCCAGAATTCTCGTTTTACTTTTCATAGCCGTCTCAACCAGCCCATCATCACCTTCACCACCACTATAATGGTCTCGGAAGAATCGGAATTGCCTGTTGATCCCATTAGCTCCTCCTCCACTCCTTCTCCTGAGGAAAGCTTATCTCAAGGTGCTGGGGACAACCCGAATTTCACAGCAATGCATATGCAGGAAGATTCCCCTATTGATGCAGGGGTCAACCGCAGTCGCACTCCGACAGCTGAAGAAGACGAAGTCGTCGCTTGTGGCCCTGTTCAACATGATTTCGGCATTCTTCACCTGATCAACCAGTCCGAGGGTGGCGTTGTAGGCGACGATGAGGCTTCTTGGGTTGCAGCTCCGGAAATTCAAGCAGCGAAGGGCTCAGACCCTCAGACTTCGGGCGAGTAATCTCCTCTTCTGGCTGGGTCGTTGTCATGGCTCTCGCTTTTTGGTTCTTCTCTCTGTTTCGCATGCTATTTTCCTTCTCTTCACTTGTTATGCTTACTGTATTGCTGGGGTCCTCCTCAGCCCTTATAAGTTTTCTTGGAATGCCTCTCACTGTAATTACCTACCTTAGTGGCTGGACGAAGAAGTTTTGAGGTTGGTCTCCTCTACTTGGCGTTTCTGGCCAGCAAGGAGTTTTTTTGTAACAGTTCCTTTTTCTATGCTAACCTGAGAAAGCTCCACTCACACAGGTTCAGCTGTTCCTCTCTGTCTACTGGTTTTTTTGTTGAGGGCTGGGAAATTTGCCCTTTGAGGCTAAGACCTCACTGTAAATATTTTTCTCTCTTATTTTAATAGATTTAGCACTTATTCAAAAAATAAATAAATAAATAAATAAATTCTGGGAATCGCCCAACGTAAACAAGAAAAGCTTTGATCTTGTTATGTTGCAATTATTATAACTGTAACCACTCCAAAATGATGCATGTAGATGTATTTAATTCCCTATTAATTTTAAAAAGTATAATGTTATTTGATTCTCTGTTAATGTTACTGAAGTTACTATTTTATCATTTTAACTCTTGGATTTTTAAATGAGGAATTAATAAAGTGGATTAACAACTTTGGTATTACTTAAAATATAATGATAACAGTTTAGATATTAAGGGTTTTGATTTAACCTAAAACATTAGGGATTGAGATTAGTTGATTCTCGTTGAAAAATAATATTTTTTGAATTAATAAATAGAAATTGTTGTTCTATGGTTGAAAATCATAATGGGTGACATTAGAATAAATGATACTTTGCCGAGATTTAAAGGAATTAGATTCAAATTAAAATTCCTAAATTTAAAATAGGATTCCGCTAATGGCCCAATGTAAACGAGAAAAGCTTTGATCTTTTTATGTTGTAATTATTATAACTATAACCACTCAAAAATGGTGCATGTAGGTTTCTTTGATTTCCTATTAATGTTAAAAAAGTATCATGTTATTGCATTCTCTGTATTACTATTTTATCATTTTAACTCTTCAATTTTTAAACGAAGAATTCATAAAGTGGATTAACAACTTTGGTATCACTTAAAATATGATGATAATAGTTTGGACATTAAGGGTTTTGATTTAACCTAAAACATTAGGGATTGAGTTTGGTTGATTCTGTTTGGAAAATAATATTTTTTTGATTTAATAAATAAGTATTAGTAAATAAATTTGTTGTTCTATGGTTGAAAATCATAACGGGTGACACTAGAATAAATGATACTTTGCCGAAATTTAAGGGATTAGACTCAAATTAAAATTCCTAAACTTAAAATATATTGAGGTGATTCTGGGAATCGCCCAACTTAAACGAGAAAAGCTTTGATCTTGTTATGTTGCAATTATTATAACTGTAACCACTCCAAAATGATACATGTAGATTTATTTGATTCCCTATTAATGTTAAAAAAGTATCATGTTATTTGATTCCTTGCTAATGTTACTAAAGCTACTATTTTATCATTTCAACTCTTGGATTTTTAAATGAGAAATTAATAAAGTGGATTAACAACTTTGGTATCATTTAAAATATAATGATAATAGTTCAGACATCAAGGGTTTTGATTTAACATAAAACATTAGTGATTCTAGCTGGAAAATAATATTTTTTTGAATTAATAAATAAAGTTTGTTGTTCTATGGTTTAAAATGATAATGTGTGACACTAGAATAAATGATACTTTGCAGGAATTTAGAGGAATTACATTCAAATTAAAATTCCTAAATTTAAACGAGAAAATATTTGATCTTGTTATATTGCAATTATTTGATCTTGTTATATTGCAATTATTGCAATTATTATAACTGTAACCACTCCAACATGATGCATGTAGACTTATTTGATTCCCTATTAATGATAAAAAAGTATCATGTTATATGATTCCCTGTTAATGTTACTAAAGTTACTATTTTATCATTTTAACTCTTGGATTTTTAAATGAGGAATTAATAAAGTAAATTAACAACTTTGGTATGACTTAAAATATAATGATAATAGTTTGGACATTAAGGGTTTTGATTTAACCTAAAACATTAGGGATTGAGATTAGTTGATTCTGGTTGGGAAATAATATTTTTTTGAACTAATAAATAAAGTTTGTTTCTCTCTCGCTAAAAATCATAATGGGCGACACTAATTAATGATACTTTGTCGAAATTTAGAGAAATTAGATTCAAATTAAAATTCCTAAATTTAAAATATATTGGCAGCCGAGCAATTCCAGGAATCACCCAACGTAAACCACAAAAGCTTTGATTTTGTTATGTTGCAATTATTATAGTTGTAACCACTCCAATATGATGCATGTAGATTAATTTGATTCCCTACTAATGTCAAAAAATTACCATGTTCTTTGATTCCCTGTTAATGTTACTAAAGTTACTATTTTATCATTTTAACTCATGGATTTTTAAATGAAGAATTAATAAAGTGGATTAACAACTTTGGTATCACTTAAAATATAATGATAATAGTTTGGACATTAAGGGTTTTGATTTGACCTAAAACATTAGGAATTGAGATTAGTTGATTCTGGTTGAAAATAATATTTTTTTGAATTAATAAATAAAGTTTGTTGTTCTATGGTTGAAAATCATAATGGGTGACACTAGAATAAATGATACTTTGCGGGAATTTAGAGGAATTAGATTCAAATTAAAATTTCCTAAATTTAAAATATATTGGCAGTCGGGCAATTCCGGGAATCTCCCAACATAGACCAGAAAAGCTTTGATTTTGTTATGTTGAAATTATTATAGCTATAACCACTCCAATATGATGCATGCAGATTTATTTAATTTCCTACTAATGTTAAAAAATCACCATGTTCTTTGATTCCCTGTTAATGTTACTGAAGTTACTATGTTATCATTTTAACTCTTGGATTTTTAAATGAGGAATTAATAAAGTGGATTAGCGACTTTGATATCACTTAAAATATAATGATAATAGTTTGGACATTAAAGTTTTTAATTTAACCTAAAACATTAGGGATTGAGATTAGTTGATTCTAGTTGAAAATAATATTTTTTTGAATTAATAAATAAGTATTAATAAATAAAGTTTGTTGTTCTATGGTTGAAAATCATAATGGGTGACACTAGAATAAATGATACTTTCCTAAATTTAAAATATATTGGCAGTCGAGCAGTTCCGGAAATCCCCCAACCTAAACGAGAAAATCTTTGATCTTGTTATCTTGCAATTATTATAACTGTAACCACTCCAAAATGATGCATGTAGATTTATTTGATTCCATATTAATGTTAAAAAAGTATCATGTTATTTGATTCCCTATTACATGTTAATGTACTGAAATTACTATTTTATCGTTTTAACTCCTCGATTTTTAAATAAGGAATTAATAAAGTGGATTAACAACTTTGGTATCACTTAAAATATAATGATAATAGTTTGGACATTAAGGGTTTTGATTTAACCTAAAACACTGGGCATTGAGATTAGTTGATTCTCATTGGAAAATATTATATTTTTGAATTAATAAATAAAGTTTGTTGTTCTATGGTTGAAAATCATAATGGGTGGCACTAGAATAAATGATAGTTTGTCTGAATTTAGAGGAATTAGATTCAAATTAAAATTCCTAAATTTAAAATATATTGGGCATTGAGATTAGTTGATTCTCATTGGAAAATATTATATTTTTGAATTAATAAATAAAGTTTGTTGTTCTATGGTTGAAAATCATAATGGGTGGCACTAGAATAAATGATAATTTGTCGGAATTTAGAGGAATTAGATTCAAATTAAAATTCCTAAATTTAAAATATATTGGTAGCCCCGAAATCGCCCAACGTAAACGAGAAAATCTTTGATCTTGTTATATTGCAATTATTATAACTATAACCACTCCAAAATGATGCATGTAGATTTATTTGATTCCCTATTAATGTTAAAAAAGTATCATGTTATTTGATTCCCTATTAATTTCACTGAAGTTATTATTTTATTATTATTTTATCATTTTAACGCTTGGAGTTTTAAATGAGGAATTAATAAAGTGGATTAGCAACTTTGGTATCACTTAAAATATAATGATAATAGTTTGGACATTAAGAGTTTTGATTTAACCTAAAACGTTAGGGATTGAGATTAGTTGATTCTGGTTAGAAAATAATATTTTTTTGAATTAATAAATAAGTATTAATAAATAAAGTTTGTTGTTCTATGGTTGAAAATCATAATGGTTGACACCAGAATAAATGATACTTTGCGAGAATTTAAAGGAATTAGATTCAAATTAAAATTCCTAAATTTAAAATATATTGGCATTCCAGCGATTCGGGAGAATCGCCCAACGTAAACGAGAAAAGCTTTGATCTTGTTATGTTGCAATTATTATAACTGTAACCACTCCAAAATGATGCATGTAGATTTATTTGATTCCCTATTAATATTAAAAAAATATCATGTTATTTGATTCTGTGTTAATATTACTGAAGTTACTATTTTATCATTTTAACTCTTGGGTTTTAAATGAGGAATTAATAAAGTGGATTAACAACTCTGGTATCACTTTAAAATATAATGATAATAGTTCGGACATTACGGGTTTTGATTTAACCTAAAACATTAGGGATTGAGATTAGTTGATTTTGGTTGGTAAATAATATTTTTTTGAATTAATAAATAAGTATTAATAAAAAAAGTTTGTAATTATATGGTTGAAAATCATAAAGGGTGACACTAAAATAAATTTAAAGTCAATAAATAGGTCTTTTAAAAAAATGACATGACACAGAATCATCACTTTTTTAAATCAGTATGCAAGTCAATAACATTCTAAAACGTAATGTACATAAAAAAATAAATTAAAGTGCCAAAAACTATGTTTTAAAAAAAATGTGTTCAGCATCGCCTCTTTTCAAAATCGGGTCACTTTTTCACTATCTCTACAAAACGGGTAACTGAATCATTTACCGTTTCAAAGTTTACATTGTTGATTAGTGAAGGATGATGAGATGCAACATAGTGATGATGGGTGCAGCATGGTGCAGCACAGTGAGGCGCGGCATGATGATGACGAGCAGCACAATGTTAGGTGCAGCAAGGCGATGGAGTCACCTTGGAGAATCAGTTGAAGCAACATGTCTTCAACTGAATTCAGCTACCTCATGTATAATCTTCTTAAGATAATCTATGCTCTTATTTAGATAAGTCAAAGTGTTGACTTCTGTTGTATATGTACTATCTCTCTCTCTGCTAAACTATTGAAGAACATATAAGAAGAATTCATCAAGGGTTTCCCCACATTGGGGTTTATCCCTGGCTAGCGCCACATGTTATGTCCTCTTGCCTTGGCTTGTCTTCTGCGATTTATGTTTATGTTCTATCTGCAATTTACTATTATGTTGAAGTCATTGCTAATCTGGAAAAGATATTGAGCTAACTGTGAAAATTGAAATAAATTGCTCCAAGCATAGAACATACATAAAATTAACAATACGGGATAGCATAGTTGAAGCCGAGGGTATCCAACAGTGTACAAGGGTAGGCCGCGATGTACAAAGGCATGTCCAGGAGTAGTGGGATGATCGGTGGTAGGCAGGGGCATATGGTATTGCACGACGAGGTCTTGGAGTGTTGCCTATGGGACACCCATGGATGGAGATACAAGGCATACCTTTGGGTGTAGTTCACCCCGGATCGATGGAGACACAGACGAGAGATACTTGATGTTATCCACGGGGACTCACATGCATGACCTTCCTCTACAACACTTAAAGGAACAGGCAACCTAGTTGTTTCCCTTTGACACTCTGGGCATAAGCAGCAAGGGACAAGGAGCTCACCCAAGATATTTGGATGACACTAGGTATGATAGAGGTGAGACTTCTCAACGGGGGCATTGAATCGGTGCATGAGTTGACAGCCACAGGTCGAGGGATTAGGTGATCATCGACAGGGATGGCATATCATTCATCATTGATCCTATGCCTGGGGAGCTGGTCATAGGGGAGACATGGGTCACTCTTTCCACAAGGCATGTCTGGACCATGCATGAGCAGAGGATATTATGTACGGTTGTGATAGTTGTCCACTATGTATCTGGGTTCCCGACATCGTATCGGCACATTCTCCAAGGGGCGGGTTGCAAAACTAGTGGCGATGGTTGGCACAAGCAAAATGGATCTACATACACTAAGTCAATCGTGCGTATCAGATACCCATCTATTGGTTGCATTCAGGCGGTATCTATTTGGTACACGTAGTTTCCAATGGTCATCAGTACTACACAGTGGCAGGCACGGGACAGTTTAGCATGCCTCAGATTAGTTTCTGATGTACGGAGCCTATATATGGGTAGCATGCAAGGACTAGAGATGAGGGCTAGAGGGATTCCATTGGTTGCCATGGCTTTGCCACAACGAGTCTGGCTATGGCATGTAGGGATTTAGTTGATCGATAGATCACTCGTGATGAGCGGAGTCGTGGCAGAGAGTCATATAGTTCGCTCTTGGGATGACACATGGGGGTTCTCAGAGGATTTCATCATATGGGAAGGTAAACATTTTCTATTGTTGCACAGGTTCGGAGTTAGATTTGGATGGGTATGCCTTGCCGCCATGGAGATGCCCAGGCAGGAGGTGTCTCGCCTCTTTCAGTATTCCACCAACGGGTTCTAAGAGAGGAGGATACTGTCTGCGCACATTGGGGAGTATGACATAGTCAGAGTAGCACAGTGTCAACATGGTGCCACCACTCTAGGACTAGCAGGGAACTAGGGCATCACAGCTCTTCACAGCACAATAACCTTTAGGGATGCACCGACTACTGCAGAGGGAGATCATACAGATCTTACATTGGGCTTTAGCGAGTCACTGATGGAGCAGGTGACTTCTAGTACCTACACTGAGCAGGATAGTGATTGGAGGGAGGGAAGCTTCATGTTGGATAAGATGGCATGGGATCCTGGTATTGAAGGATTCTTTCATATTAGAATAGTGCTGAGGTCAGGGATAATTCAGTGGCACATCTGGGACCCTAGCACATGTTGCAATGACAATGACGTGCAGCATTTAGATAGGATGCTCGTTCATGCATTGCTCAAGGGCAAGCGATTTTTGGTACATTGGAGGAGCTTCTCGGTTGAGAATGCTACTTGGGAGGGCGAGCACATACTTGAGCATCCAACACTGAAGTTTCTTGGGACAAGCAAGATTTGGGAGGGGAGGACAGTCATGTCCCTTCGTAAATTATTTGGAGCAGTATTAATTTCTACATCTTGGGGCCAATTTTGGAAGTGATGGGGGCCCATTCGATTTTATTAGGAGGCTAGACTTAGGAGAAGTTATGTGGTTAAGTATACGTGGGGGCCACCCATACTAGGGGAATACGCATTCCCTAGTTCGATTTGCATGGAGGGGAAATCAATGTATAGGTGAAGGACCCACGTTGGAGGAAAAATGGAGGGAAAAGTGCTCCATGAAATTTATATAAGGAAGGTAGCTCTCATCATTTGGATATCTTATATTTTGACATATTGAACTCAATCTCAGTTGCTCATGCTGCTTAGCCAGGTTACTGTGTTGTTTAGCACATAATTGTCTTTGAGCAGAGATCTCAACCCTTGTTTCGGTGGACTTCAAGTGCCAGCCCTAGGAGGGAGTCCTTCTTCATCTCAGTTCCTAGCAACAGCAGGGGGGCTAGTTACAGTAGTTGTAAGTTGAGTACGAGCAATAGGGGAACTAACAGCATCGCAAGGATTGCGCAATCACAGCATGATGCACTCCAGGAAATTAGTAAGACAGGAGCATCATTTCATCATTTTCAGGAGTATAGAGGGCAACGATAGACAAGAGGGCCATCCTACACGCAACTCTCATCTCATCACATGCAGGACTGCGTCATCTCCTCCATGACTATGTAGTCATTAGAGTAAGACTCTTTGGGGTAATCATCCGGGGGAGTTTGGAGCTGGGATGCTGGAAGACCATTTGGAGGGCCATTTGAGGAGGATTGCTGGAGTTGGCAGACCATAGATTGACAGGATCAGTCACAACAACAAAATTCGAAATTGGAGGAGGGCCACGCTGTGAAGGGTCAATTTTTTGAAGGTTGGAACCAAGGGCAACCCTTTCTGGGTTTTTCTGGGTTTTGGGCAAGGATCATACTCCTCATTTTATAGAATTTTTTGGGCAAATCTAAGGGGTCAAACAAGGGTCCCAACTCAGCCAACAACTAGAGGAGATAAGGGTAATCTAGGCCAAAATTCTGAGATCAACATTTGGCCAATTCCTTCGTGGGTTATTCTAGGTTTCTTGCGTAGAGGTTGGGATTAATTTCCCAGGATTTTCTAGCAACAGGGAAGGCTCTAGCAACAGATCATTTTAGGGAGCAACACCTTTCTGGGTATTAACAGAGCAACTCTTGGGCCAGATTACCAGCAGATTTGAGGAGGGTGTTCCATTGTTCATTTAGGGCTTTTGCTAGCTTGCCTAGAGAAAGTTCAAGTGCACATATTCCAGCACCTTGTTGGACACTTCTATCCATTTAATAAAATGAGTAGACAACACAGTTTGGTTGCCAATTTCGTTGTATGATGGTTTGATTTAATTTTATGGTGTTGTTTTTATTATTCGTTTTGCATAGCACTACTTTTCCTAGTTTGGAACATTATAGTCATATCAGAGCATGATCTTGGCCCAGTTGTGGGAAATTAGCCAGAAGATCATGGAAGCTTTGGGTATGATTGTGCATTGACAAGTGAAACCAGAGACAAACCCATGGCTCAAGGGAAATCTAGTATTCAGAAATTCTGAGGCATAATTCATTGGGACGATGAGAGGTTGGCCCAGTTGAAGAGGGTGACAAACGAAACCCATTCTCACCCTTACAACAGAGACGTTAGAGGTCAGCAAGCTGTAGGGGTGCAGCCATCTACATCATGTGGGGAAAGTTGACGAGATCAAGGCACCAGATCTCCTGAAAAGGACCAGGCAAGGCAAAGACGGTTAAAGGGTGAGACCAGGGGGCATTTTTGTTGGTGGAGGCCTCGCTTTAGATATCAAGAGCCTTAGGAGGACACTAAGCATGATGCTGAAATCCCACAGGATGGTGAGGAGCACATCCATATACACGGTGTGGCACAGGAGTCACCTTTATTAGAGACCTCTTTGATAGCCCCAGTTGACACCTTGGTGGAGAGGATAGAGCCTACACACATAGAGCCATCTGTTGAGAGGGTGCCACCAACAGGCGAGATGCCAACAATTGCTAAGGTATCTGGAGTTGTGACTGAGTTTTCAATTGATAGATGCCCACCACGATTCCATCAGTTTTAGGTCGACCTTCTAGCATTAAAAAGGAAGGTCGCATTAGTGCAAGAGGCTATTCTGTAGCAAAACGAGGAGTTGAAGGGCAGGTGACTAGTTTGTGCAGAGTCCACGGTCAAATTGACTCACGTTGGAGTGTGGTTGGATTCCCTATTGGTGCAACTAGAGTTCACATTCTGACGTGAGAGCAGCCCTCTTCGAGCATACCTAGATGGTGATTGCAACACTGTGTCACTACCTTTACATATTGGACAGAGAGAGAGAGAAAGAGTGACCTAGTCAGATTCTATGGGTTGACCAGGGTAGTGAGATGAGATGACCTGAGTTGCACAGGGTGCAGAACCCACATGCAGGGGTTGTTCTATGTGCAAGAGTTCGTGCATTCGATCCCTCTCTTGGGGTTGGATGGTGAGAGATTGAGTTGGTACCCTGTGGAGTTGGCTATGGAGATGGTAATAGACCTGGGTGTAGCTCAACCGGAGATTCCAGGCATTGGGGATATCAGTAGCGTAGACTGGCATTGGGCTTCGGGTGCGACTACCTATCATTTCCTAGGTATGCCAATTGACTACAACCAGGATGGTGCAGTTGAGCACGCACATTCGCTAGGGGAGTCTCAGTCAGCACTAGGGGCCACCTAGTTTATGGACAGACTCTTTTGGTTTTCTTGGTATGATATTTGTACACAAGATCACTCGGTGATCAACATACGCTGGCAAGAGTTTGTCGAAGGAGGTGGCATTGGCAGGCCACCGGACAATGCCTTGTATGGAGCTGGGGGATCTTTACTTTTGTGTGGGGCACAGAGGACACAGAGCAATGGAGCAGTAGTGGCATCACTGCTGACACATATGGAGAGTCACTTCTTGGATCCCTTAGGGGTATTTGGAGGGAAGGTCCATTCATCGGCGAGGATAACAATGTGATGGTGGAAGTGATGATACTGATCGAGTGTGGCCTGACACGTAGAGACATAGCTCCAGACCATCACATCCATGGATGTGTGGGAGCATCTAGCGTTGAGCAGTGATCTACCAGTGGGCATGTAGATGCATGGTGGTGTGTTGTAGTGTGTTGGACTACGTTGTGGAGTGGGAGTGCCTCGCATCACATTGAGTACATGCGAGGAGTGATAGGTGCAGTGACAAAGGCGCGAAGCAGGACGTTGTGAGATAGCATAGTTGTAGCCGAGGGTATCCAGCGATGTACATGGGTAGGACGCAGTGTACAATGGCATGTCTAAGAGTACAAGGATGATCGGTGGTATGCAGAGGCTTATGGTGCTGCACAGCGAGGTCTTGGAGCGTTCCCTCCAAGGACACCCATGGACGAAGATATCGAGCATACCTTTGGGTGTAGTTCACCCGAGATCATTGGGGACACAAATGTGCAATACTTGATGGTATCTGCAGGGACTCACATCCCTAACCCTCTTCTACATCACTTACAGGAACGGGCGACCTGGTTGTTGTCCTTTGACACTCTGGGGTCCCAACACAGCGAGCAGCTAAAGGAGCTAAGGGGAATTTGGGCCAAAATTCCGAGGTCAACATTTGGCCAATTCCTTTGTGGGTTATTCTAGGTTTCTTGCGTAGAGGTTGGGATTAATTTCCCAAAATTTTCCGAGCAACAGGGAGGGCTCTAGCAACAGATCATTTCAAGTAGCAACTCCTTTTGGGTAGTAATAGCACAGCTCTTGGGCTGGATTACCAGTAGATTTGAGAAAGTTGTTCCATTGTTCATTTTGGGCTTTTGCTAGCTTTCCTAGAGCAAGCCCAGGTGCACACATTCTAGCACCTTGTTGTACACCTCTTCCCATTTAATAAAATGAGTAGACAATGCAGTTTGTTTACCGATTTTGTGGTCTGATGGTTTGATTTAATTTTATGGTGTTGTTTTTATTGTTCACTTTACATAGCACTACTTTTCCTAGTTTGGAACATTACATAAGAACCTTAACAATCTCACCTTGGGAATAATCATTCATATTGTGCATTTGCATTTTTAAGATTAGTGTTGCACTAATTAATTTACTTCCAAGCATAAGCTTGGCTGGTAGAAAGATAGGACCACATTTCTCACCCAACTTGCAACGCCTAGACCCTCTTTAGTGGTTAACACAGTGACCTTGCAGTGGTCAAAGTCACAGTCTTTGTAGTGTCGAAGGCATAGAGTGGTTAGAACCTTAGGGGAGGTATCCTTAATATCGCCTCAACTATCTTCCCCTGCGTTTCTCTCTCACAACCTACTCTAGAGACTAGCTTCAAAACAGTTGAGAGGAAGGATTCACCTAAGTAGGCATATAATTTAAAATAAACCAAGAATTTGCATCTCACTTAGATTTTAAGTGTTCCATTTCACTTAGGATAGTGAAGCATCTTAACGCAACAACTATTCATTCGATTACTTGGTAAATAGTTTTTATAAAGCAAGTATTTGACTCCATTAAAGCACTGGTCTCTCAAGATAATCAAACCTAATCTTTAAACTTGCTAAATTAATGAAGTTTCTAGGCCATTCAGTTGTGCCTCTCAGACTTATCGATTGTCGACGGGTCTTTCCGTCTTCACATTTCATAGGGACTAAACCCCATAGCCTGTTATAGGGAGATCTTTAGAACAAAGAGGGCAAGGATCAGAGAGACAGCCCCCATCCTGAGCATTGTGACATCTTTCCTGTACAATTTGTTCAAATTTCTAAGTATTACCAGTTAGAAATTTTATCTATATTCTCTGGTTTATTTCGCCTACTTGTTTAATTACTAACAAGTTATTTAACCATATAAACACTGAAATAAACACAATACAGTCTCAACCATCTACAGATCAACAGCTGAAAGAAATAGACAAACACACAAGTGACACCATTACTTTTGGACAATAGTCCCCAGAAAAACCCAACTTGGGAAAACCGGTGCAACAATTCTGAGGGTTTTATAATTAAGCAACTTTTCCTAAGTACACTAGGTGCCAAACTCGCTCACCCGACAAAGATAAAAAATATGGCAGTAATACCTCTCTTTGGAAGCAGATATTCTGAAAGTCTACTTCACAAAACCCTCTCCAGCGCACGCTGAAGCACTGTGTCACCCTCCTGGCCTATGTGTCACCCTAAAACCCTCTGCGTCAGCCCTCTAAGGCTTTGCACAGCCTCTCTGGCCCACTGCGCCACTTCTGAAGCCTATGCATCAGTCAAGC
The DNA here is from genome assembly GCA_000404065.3 of Pinus taeda. Lineage (NCBI taxonomy): Eukaryota > Viridiplantae > Streptophyta > Pinopsida > Pinales > Pinaceae > Pinus > Pinus taeda. The sequence goes on along the minus strand of APFE031589232.1, from coordinate 281,757 downwards.
AGACCCTTCTGGCCTCTACGCAGTAACTGGTGGCCTCTGCATGGCTCCCTCTGGCTCTGTGTCTGCCTCTCTGCCTCTGTGCTGGTCTTCTAGCACTATCTCTGCCTCTGCACTCACTACCCCTCGATGCGATACTAATCACTGGTTCGATTTCTCTTAGCAAACCCCACTCTAGAAAATCAAACTCACTGATCACTCTAGTGTGTATCCAACTGACCCTTAAGCCTCCTCTTATACTTTTTCTGTTGAGTCTTCAACGGCCGAGATTACATCTCTAATCAACAACTAAGATTAGATTTGGCTTGATCCATGTCATTTAAAACCTTCTAACCTAGTTTTATATTAATACCTATAAATATTTTTATTTTCCTAAGTTTAGACTTAGGAATCCATTAAAAATATTAATTATTTTAATATCTCCTTCACCGGGTAGAATTTTCCCAAACCATTTCTGGGTCTTGGAGATATCATCTGCTTTAGCTTGTCCACCAATTTTCATGGCTAGAGCACATTCAATGCTACCCCAAATCAACACTCCCTCTTAACGAGGAATGTGCTCTAGTAATACTCCACTATTGAGCATCACATTGATCATCCGGCACCGGTACCTGTGTTGATGCTTGGTCTTCCTGCCCAACATCCTTTACATTGTTGCATCCTGTATTGTTGCCACTGTTGCATCTGTAACGCAGATCCTCTGGATCTATACTGTTGTTGGTTCTTCCTCCCAACACTACATCTGCACTGCAACCCTCTCTCCTCATGTTGCATCGCGTTGCCCATAGCACTGTCGTTGCTACTGCTACAATGCAACTCAGTTACTGAGACGATGATAACTGATCTACCCAACTACTGACATCCTTGTCAGGCCAGAAACCCTCCTAATGTTGAAGCTCTCTTTGCTGCTATCTTGTGTTCCCTCTGTTGTCTCTGCACCGCTGTAACAACTTTGTGCCTCTTACATTACTGCAAACATCTTTGTGCCTTCCTACACTGCTGCAACCTCCTTTTTGCCTCTCGCACTGCTACAACCCTCTCTGTGTTGCCAGGGACTACTCCACTCTAGCACTGTTCTGCCGCTCCATCCGCATCCACTTCTACCAACATTCGCCATCCTACTACAATTACTTCGGGGCTCCCGTAGCTAGATATGATCCAAGAGTTGGGTACCTCAAGGATCCTGCCCCTCGTCTCTTGTAGTCCTCCTGACTACAGCTCGATGTCAACCCACCTCTTCTCTAGAGGTACATAAACACTCATGGCACAATCGTCATTATCCTCTACCTCCTTCGCCTTCGCCAGCGCTGCTTGGAGTCAGACACCTCTCCCTTATTCTTCTTCCTCGGACACTGGGTTGCATAATGGCCCAGCTCCACATAGTTGAAGCAATTTATCTTGGAGAGGTCATTTTTCTTCCTCTTCCCCTACTGCCCCATAGATGCCATAGTTGCATCCTCTTTCTCATCTTTCTTGACCCGGGCTCCTTTGTTATTGCTTCCTGTCTTGGTCAGTCGTCTAATCTCTTCTTGACGAAGAGTTTCCCACAATTCTTCCCATCCTGGAAGATTTGCTCTACCCAAAATACTTAGGACGAATGTCTCCCATCCCTCAGAGACTGCGTTCAGGGCGGTCCTCACCATCAACTCATGATTTGAGTGGCCCCTATGGAAGTCAATTTGTCCTGGATCTCCTGCAACCTGTTGAGGAAGTGATCTATCTACTCCCCCTTCTACATCTGGTACGACCACAGCTGATTTGCCAATAGCATCTACCTCTGCACAAAAGTGCCCTGATACAATGTCGTCAAGGTGTCCCACATTTCCTTTGTCGTATTCTTCTCAGCGATATGTTAAACCACATGATCCATGAACCATTCAAGGATTATGCATTTCGCCTTGGCCATCGCATCCTCATATGTTTCATTATCAACTGGGTCGACTCTGATAGCCACGGTACTCAAGTGAAGGCCTTGATGTGATGTCTATCCAGAACCGACAAAAACCTGGCCTTCCAAATGGCAAAGTTGGATGCCCTGTCCAACCTGTCCTGATCCCTCAGTCCATTCATGGCCATCTCTCTGCTCTTATTTTCAACTCCTCTGATTCTCTACTTCCCTCTTGGAAATTCTTTGCTAAACTCCCTCTGAGTCTTCATTTCTCTCATGGAAATCCTCCTGCCAACCGTCGAATCACACATCTCCGATCTCCTATGCTCCTACAACATTGATCTAGATTTCTTCGCTAGAAATCCGCCTAGGTAGCCACTCCCTCTACCTTGGTTCTATCCCGTTAGGTATTGTTCTACCTCGACAGCAACAACACCCCACCAACTTCACCCTCCACAATCTGCCCACAGCGTCTTCCTATGCCTCAGCAACTGAAGAAATGAGCCTCTAGGCTCTACGCAATCTTGGCAAGGCTGATTTGCTCCCCTAGCCAACTACGTCAACCCTCCTGGTCTCTGTGTGGCTCTTCGTGAGCCTCTTCTGCCTTGCTCTGCTTCTGCACTGGCCTCTCTCTGGCTCAAACTAATGACACAAGCACTCTCTGTCAACCCTTCTCTACTGCTTTACGCCTAGGAACAGCTTCTGTCACTCGGGACAGTTGTTTCTGCTGCAAATTCTCTGATTCAGTTGGCGCCTTCGGCTCTCCTATGATCTGCAACACTCTGATACAATCTTGAAATTTCTAAGTATTACCTATTAGAAATTTTATTTGTATTCTCTGGTTTATTTCGCCTACTTGTTTAATTACTAACAAGTTATTTAACCATATAAACACTGAAATACAAACAATACAGTCTCAACCATCTATAGATCAATAGCTGAAAGAAACAGACAAACACACAAGTGACAGTTATTTTGGGACAATAGTCCCTGGAAAAACTCAACTTGGGAAAATCAATGCAGCAGTTCTGAGGGTTTTATTATTAAGCAGCTTTTCCTGAGTACATTGGGTGTCAAACTGGCTCATTTGATAGAGATAAAAAAAAATCTGAAAGTAATACCTCTCTTCGGAAGCAGATACGAAAACCTCTCCAACCCACTCTGAAGCACTGCGTCAACCCTCTGTGCCTCTGTGTCAGCCCTATGAGGCTCTGCATAGCCTCTCTGGCCCACTGCATCACTTCTGAAGCCTCTGCGTCAGTCACGCATGCCCTTTTGGCCTCTGCATAGCTCCCTCTAGCTCTGCGTCTACCTCTCTGCCTCTGTGTTAGTCTTCCGGCGCTATCTCTGCCTCTGCACTCACTACCCCTCGCTGCAATACTGATCACTGGTTCGATTTCTCTTAGCAAACCCCGCTCTAGAAAATCGAATTCACTGATCACTCTAATGTGTCTCCCACCAACCCTCAAGCCTCTTCTTATACTTTTTATGTTGAGTCTTCAACAACTGATATTACATCTCTAATCAATCGCTAATATTAGATTTGGCTTGATCCATGTCATTGAGAACCTTCTAACCCAGTTTTATATTAATACCCATTAATAATTAAAAATATTAATTATTTTAATATCTCCTTCACCGGGTAGAATTTCCCCAAACCATTTATGGGCCTTGGAGATCTCATGTGCTTTAGCCTCTCCGCCAATTTTCATGGCTAGAGCTACCCCAAATCAACACAATTTGGGCGACAACATGAGGCAATGAGAGGGGAGACATCTTTTTATTGGCTTGGACGAGTTGTTTTTGGAGGGAAACAACCCTTATTTTCCCTCGAAACCACCTCACAAGCCTCCCAAAATACGTCTAGTGGGTCCGCCGCCTACCTCACAATGCACTGACCAGTTTTCGGGTTAATGACATAACCAGCTGGTTTTTGGGAAAAACGATCGCTTATGTCATAAACCGATTGGTTTATGTGAAAATTCCTACACTCTGAAGGAATCCCTACTACAGCAAATCTGAATCTACTTCACCTACTTGAATTTTAAATTACATTCATCAGTTATTCTTCTGAATACTTAACCAAATTACTTCTGCAACCTACACTAATTAAATATGTGATCTCGTGAAACAGAAAACAGAGCAAAGAACAAGATACATAGGACACACTTATTTTTGGACACAATAGTCCCCAGAAAAACTGAATGCGAGAAAACTGGTGAAGCAGCTCTGAGGGTTTATTATTATGCAGGAAAAATATCTCAATACAAATCTAGGATGCTCATCTAGCAATCATTTACAGAGAAAAACACTGGCAGAAAATCTGAGTGAGTTTTACCTCACTTCACCCGGCAGAAATATGGCTGATCTGGCACAAGACTGGCTAAACCTGGAAATTTGTGTTGCCCTTGTGTATGCCCTGCGTCACCTCTTCTAGCCTCTGCGTCAGCTATCCCAACTATTCCGACAGTTCCTGGTTGTCCCTGTTCTTCCCGGTTGTTCTGGCTTCTACGCGACAGGCAGCTTTTCTGCTCTGCGCTGGCCCTCTTGGCACTGCGTCAAGGCTGCATGGGCCCAGACTGGCCCAACATCAGCTCTCCTTGCTACTACATTGCCTCTCTACTAGCTCTCTCTGCCTCTCTATCAGTATTCTCTGAAATGCCCTTCTCCCGGATTCTCACTGCCCCTCTGCTGCAGAATGATCACTTAATTCGAAATCCTTCGCAAACCCTGCCCTAGGAATCGAATTCTAGATCAATTCGTTCTCTCCGTGTGTGTTTCTAAATGAGCCCCAAACCTCCATTTTATACTTTTCCTCTTGAGACTTCAACAAACAAGATTAAGTCTTTAATCAACGTCTAAGATTGAAACATGACTTGATCTGCCTTCTAGATCATTCTCACCCATATTTTGATTAATACCCATTAATTTTCCTGAGTTTAGACGTAGGAACCCCATTAAAAATATTAATTATTTTAATAAAATACAATTTGAGAGGAATTTCACCAAACGGTTTCTAGGTTCTTTAGAACTCATGTGCCTTAGCCTCTCCACCAATTTTCAAGGGTAGAGCACTTTCGATGCTACCAAAAACTAACACTCCCTCTTAGCGAGGAAAGTGCTCTAGCAACAATACCCAATTGCATGTTGCTCTGTCTCTGAAGCACCTCCTTTCTGCATTGATGCTACCACCAACATTGTGCTACAACTGCTAATGTGTTGTTGCCCATGACACTGCCATTGCCACTGCGGCATCTATACTACATCTCCCTCTCAAACGTTGCATCTGCTATGCTGCTAGCATTGCCACTGTTAACACTACATTCGTACTACAACTCAGTTGCTAAGAGAAGCAATTGAAAAGCATCCAAAATTAGTTTAACATAACTGTGTTCAACATCATACAATGAATTGTTGGAATTTGACTATTGTTGATTCTGACCCTTTTAATCTTTTGCGCTACTACTGACTCCTGCACTATGCTAACTACACTACTGCCAACCTTTCTCTTCACTAATCAGTCTCTGGTCTCCAGCGACTGCATCTGTCCTCCAAACAATCCACTGCATCATCTAGCACTAAGTCCATCTTGCTACTCCTGAATCATGGGCTCCCGTAGCAAGGAATTGATCCAAGAGGTGGACTCATTAACGATCCTGCCCACATGTAGTCCTCCCGACTACAGCTCAATATCGCCCCATCTCCCTCCGAGAGATGCCCGGGCACTCATGGCATACTCTTCCTCCTCAATCTTTGTTGAAGCAGCCTTACGGTCATGTTTCTCATCCTTATCCTTTTTCTTCAAAGGACATTGCGATGCATAGTTGCCCATCTTGCCACAACTGAAACATTTCACCTTCGAAATGTCCTTTCGCTTAGGCTTTTGTTGTCCCTTCGATGCTAGAGTTACGTTTTCCTCCTCCTCCTTCGTCTTTGAGCCAATCCCACTGCTACCACTAAGGTTGACCTTCACTAGGTCCCTCCTTAACTCCTCCTGTTGAAGAGCCGCCCACATCTCCTCCCATGAAGGTACTTTTTTCTCTACCCAATATGCTTTGGACGAAAACTTTTCATTCATCCAAGACCCCATTCAGGGCTATCCTTACCATCGCAGTTCGCTGAGGAGTGGACCCCACTACAACAAGCTGGTCTTTAGTGTCCTGAAGACGCTGGAGATAGAGGTTCACCCCTTCGCCTTTCTACATCAAGGTCCACTGCAACTTCTGCTCTAAATACATCTTTCGTTTTTCGGAAGATCCTTCATACAGAGAAGACAAGGCTTCCCACATCTCTCGGGTTGTATCCTTGCCCTGCAAGTGTGAGATCACATGATCTCAAACTCCATTGAGAATCAACCTTTTTGTCTTCCCTTGCTCAGCCTAGTATTTCTTCTTTTGATCGTTGTTAGCAGGGGCATCTACAACACTTTTGACGTAGGCCTCGAGATCATATTCCTCCAAAACAGCTAAGATTCTAGTCTTCCATATGACATAGTTGGAGGCTCTGTCCAACCTGTCCTAATCTCTAAGCCCATGCGATGCCATCTCACCCAACTGTCGAACCAACTCCTCTAGTCACTTAGCACAATTGCCCAACAAGTGAGAAATTCGAACATTTTTGGGGAAAAGTTCTCTGAGGAGAAAATTCTCCTTCTATGTGTCCTAGTTCCTTTCCAACGTATTTCTACCCCGACAGAAAATACCCCCTTCTAGCACTGCATTGAGCCTCTTCATCACTCTCTCTGCCTTTGCAAACTCACGATTAGGAAGTCGTACCTCTCTATCGTCTCACTCAAAGAAAGATTTCCTTGAATTGTCTTCTCGGCAAGGACTGCGCAATCCCTCCAAGGGGATTCGAACTATTGCCAACTGCAGCGTTGTGCCTCACTGCTTAGCACTGGATCTGCTCTTCCCCTTTTCAAAATCAATGCTCTGATACCATGTGAAAATTCCTACACTCTGAAGGAACCCCTACTACATCAAATCTGAATGCACTTCACCTACTTGATTTTTAAATTACATTCATCAAGTTATTCTTCTAAATACTGAACCAAATTACTTCTGCAGCCTACATTAGTTAAACATTTGATCTCATGAAACAAAAAACAGAGCAAAGAACAAGATACATAGGACACACTTATTTTGGACACAATAGTCCCCGGAAAAACCCAATGCGGGAAAACCAGTGTAGCAGCTCTGAGGGTTTATTATTATGCAGGAGAAATATCTCAATACAAATCTAGGATGCTCATCTAGCAACCCTTTACAGAGAAAAACACTGGCGGAAAATCTGATTGAGTTTTACCTCACTTCACCCAGCAAAATTCCATCTAATCTAGCGTAAGACTGCCTAACCCCGGCTATTTCTGTGCTACACCTGCGTATGTCCTACGTCACCTCTTCTGCCCTCTACATCAACTATCCCAGCTGTTCCGGCAGTTCCGTCTGTTCCTGGCAATTCCCGCTTCTGCATGACACGCAACTTTTCTACTCTATGCTAGCCCTTCTGGCTCTACGTCAGGGCTGCGTGGGCCCAGACTGGCCCAACGTGAGCTCTCCCGACCACTGCATTGCCTCTTTGCTGGCTCTCTCTGCCTATTTGTCAGTATTCTCCGAAAATTCGTTCTCTCGGATTCTCACTACCCCTCTGTTATAGAATAATCACTTAATTCGAAATCCTTAGCAAACCCTGCCCTAGGAATCGAATTCTAGATCAATTCGTTTTATCCGTGTGTGTTTCCAAATGAACCCCAAACCGCCAATTTATACTTTTCCTGTTGAGACTTCGACGACCGAGATTAAGTCTCTAATCAACGGCTAAGATTAAAACATGACTTGATTCACCTTTTAGATCATTCTCACCCATATTTTGATTAATACTCATTAATATTTTAATTTTTCTAAGTTTAGACTTAGGAACCCCATTAAAAATATTAATTATTTTAATAAAATACAATTCGAGTGGAATTTCACCAAACAGTTTCAGAGTTCTTTAGAATTCCTGTTCCTTAGCCTCTCCACCAATTTTCAAAGCTAGAGCACTTCTGATTCTACCAAAAACTAACAGTTTATGCGTGGTTTGTTAAAAACGGCAATGGGGGGTGACTAACCAGTATTTTTGACCGGTCTAGTTGGTTTGGCCAATTAACCATCCGGTTTGACTAGTTTTTGGTTTAGACCGGCTAATTTTTAATACTACAAGGGTCATGCAAGGCAAGAAAGTGGAGTCTCCTTCAAGTCGGAGCTTGAGAACATTTCATGTTGGCAAGGTGGTGCTAGGGCGGGTTGGAGCCTACATAGGGTGTTGGAGTGTACTTCCGGTTGTAATTGATATAGGGTGTTGGAGCATCCTTTTGCTTGGAGCCTGTAAACTAGGGCGTTGGAGCGTCCTTCAGGTTGGAGCCTATAAACCAACGGATTGGAGCCTCCCTCAATTGGAGCTAAAAATATTGGTGTACATTTTATTGAAAACAAATATAAAGAAGCGTTTGGTGGTTTTTCTCCCGGAAGGTTTCCATCTAAAAATATGTTGTCTATTGTCTTAATGTTTGTGCATTGTTGAATGGTGTTTTTCACTGTTCATGTGATGTTGAATTATGTTGATCTAATGTTAATATTAATTAATGCTATGTGAACCTAAAAATACTAATTGAAGAGAAATATTGACTTACCCCCAACTTATCTATAACTTGATTGATATATCTCATTTGTGGTCAATTGGATAGAAACATAGGAAACCTTAGACTTGATTGTGTATTGCCTTAAGAATCCTAAGTCCTACTAGTGAAGCTTCCTTCATCTTAGAATTGTCCTTCACTAAAATGAGAGAAGTTGTTGCTTAGGTCACAAAGACAGCATGTTTAATATCAATGTGGAAAAACTAGAAGTCAGGATTAATTCGACAAGGGTACAAAAGTTGAAAAACTCGTCAAAGTCGGGAGTTTTTTTGAAAAAGTCGCAAAAGTAAAAAACACAAAATTATTAATTTTAATTTGTATTTTTTTAACATCCAGAGTATCCACAACATCAAATAAATGCATTTCCACACAAACAAGTAAAGAAACCTAATATATCATATGTAAATGAAGTCTAGTGCTACATCACATTTCAAAATAGTGAATCAACTCCTGAATTTTGAGTCTTGTCTGAGTCTCAGCTCTCAAGAGTCAAAATATCAACAAAAATTATAATAAATGTATATCATGAGTCATCTAAAAGTCATCAAGTAATCAGTCACTGAGATCCTCTTCCCCTTTAATTTTTGTTTCCTCTAATTGTATAAGAAATAAGTCATGCATTTATTCAATAGATTGTAATCTGCTCGGGTAATAAGGTGTCAGGTGGTAGGTCCAATGAAAATTAACAGTGAGTATCACAGTAGATGTGAATTTTAATGCTTGGTGACTCCACGCTGCTTATTTTCTGAGAAAACAGTAGATGTCAAATTACTAACCTAGCCTTGGCATCTATTATTCAAAAACTCTTAAATGTAAAATCCACTTTTGATACATAACCTTTCCCCACATTTATAGGAAGTTCACCACTAAAGAAGATTCCCTTTCAAAACATGCTCTCATTGCAGGAAGGATCTTTGTTGTCACAAGATTTCACAAGTAATTTGTTCCTGTCTGAAAAATGGGTTCTTTATTGAGGCACTGGTTTTGTTTTTTTTCGACAGGTTGTTGCTGTTTGATCTTCATGACCTCCTCTTTGTTGTTTCTTCTGGAAGCATTCAACAACTGTAACAATGTTTTTGATGGTGTGGGGTTCTTTCTATGGAGGATTGTTGTATGGCTGTCCTTTTGGTACTTTTGTAATCTTTTGAAGGGGCAGTGGCTGTTAGAGTTTGGATCACTGAAAGCCTGGAGGCTTAGCCAATGTATACTTTGCTTTCTAACTAGAAATATGAAGTATAAAGATTTGTTTTTCCTTGGAAAACAAAAACATATCTTAACTTCAAAACTAACAGATTACAAATGAGACTGCTATGATCGCATGAAGTATGACAAACAATGCAATGCAATAACTTGAAAATGCATGGATGGAAGCTTCAATTTACAGTTTTTTCACCTTTGTGGCCTCTTTATCTGCTGCCTGGGAAGGTAGGCCGACTTTTTGGGTTGACTCCCAATTAAATCGGGAGTATAACAAAAAATCGCAATTTTTTCCTTTGTGAAAAAGTCGCCAAAAAGTCAGGGGATTAAATCGTTTAGTTCAAAAATCACGTTTTTAAGATTAAATCGTGATTTTTTGCAGACTATTTCACACTAATTAATATTCCTCTAGTTTTAGCAACTTGTGAAGGCTTTGCACTAGGGTGGTAGATTTTGTGATTAAAATCTATGTCCCATTCTTGCGAGTTATCCTAAGGATAACATGCCCTTGAACCATTCTACAATTAATCATTCCATGAAAACATGAAAAATAGTTTTGATTAGTTCAGATATCAAATCCACTCAAGAACCCCTAGTGCAGCCAGATAATATTACTTGAAATATTATCGTACTACCCAAGGAAAGCAAAATTATCAACTAGAAAGAACTGATAAAATGTTCTCAAAGCGTACATGTAAACATGGCCATGACAATTTAGCTAAGAGCATATTTCATTCAATTTGATAAGAGTTTGGATGAGATGATTTTTCAACAATAGATCTCATTACAAAATATCTTCTTCAATTTTATTTTACCACAAATATTTGTTAAACAAAACCTAATATCTCATCCTGAAATCAATTGTATGTATAGCTTTTGGAATATGGATACACACCTCATAATTTTTGTAGCTTATAAGCATAAACGGTTCTGCCTCTTGAACTGCTCCATTCTCTTCCAAGATCCTTGACATGTCCTGAATAGACCAAAGAAACACGTCATTGTAGATAAAATTAAAATTAGTATTTGTTATTGTTCAAGCCTTTATATTTCAACCAATTATGTTACCTTTTGAACCATTTGTTTTTTGTTTTCTCTTGAAAAAAGAGAATTGAAATGAGTATCAAAATTAACATCCATATAAGTCAAAATCCAATTACTATTTGAGCTGGATTAAACAAATAACAGATATAAACCTGCATATTAGGAAAATCAAACTCATTATATACTAATCTCCACCTTCAAGGATGATAAAAATATTATACACCCTCAATTATGACAAAATATATTATATATAACTACAATGAATACTCCTATCTTGTGGCATCTTGGAATAGCTTCTAAGACTATAAAATCTCCTTTGGTCATGTTATTGTTGACAGTTACCGGATAACCTATTTCATTCCATATGTTAATCGTCTGCTCTCCATTATATGGCTTAAAAAATTGTATATTTGTAATTGATATAATATAGATTCTAGATGGTTGGTGTTCAAATGATTAATCATTAATATACTATGGATGCCATTTCTATCTTCATTGATATACAAAAATACATGTTTCCATAGATTCTGCAACTAATTTAGCATTCTAGATGTTTTTTTAATATATATATATATTATATATATATATGCCCCTATGACACTCCATTCCAGTGGTCTTTTTGAAAAATGGCACTCCTGACATATGCCCTTATGACACTCCATTCCAGTGGTCTTTTTGAAAAATGGCACTCCTGACGCTGCTGCACTAAAAAGTGCTCCTACTTTGTGCCACCTTGATATAGACTTCCTAAATGAGCTTTCACCAATCAAGACAATGGTTTTGTAAACCTCAAAAGGTCCTTAGCTAGTAAAATGTACAATAAAAAAAGGGTAACTAAACAAGTTATATAAGCAGCCTTGACATGCATTCTAGATCATTGTCAGGGCCAAAACATTAATTCGTGGTAACACAAGCAAGACTTGGTCATCATAAATCCATAGTACACAAGGAAGACATGGGTGTATTTCCTCAAAACACAAGTATGATACTTCTTAAGGAAATATTTTTGTCCAAGTCTTCAGTTGAAAGACAAAGTGGAAAGGTATTGATGGTCTTAAGCATTGTCAAAAACATCAGCGTCAAATAAAAAATTGGCAAACTACAAGCATAAAAAATACACAATAAATTCACATTTCTTAATATTTTTTAATATGAACCAACAACAACATCAAATAAGCACATTGACACATAAATATTAAATATTAATCTATACGATGTAGTGGATGCCAAATGATACATCCAACTCAATACTAAACCCTAATAGTTATCTAATCAAGGACTCAAAACTAGACAATCAATACAAACTAACATCTAATATATGTAAATATATTTCATCGTCATGAGTCATCGACAGTGATATCTATCAATTCACTCTCACCCTTCAATGAGAAAAGGTCATGGGTCATTTGCCACTAGAACATCTTGCAACAACCACATCTCATGACAACTAGACGGTGTAGGTGTAGTTGTTGAGAAGTCTAGCTTGGCAGGTACTCCCACGGGCCACAACCCTTAGGGTATTGGGTTTGTGTAGAGTTGACCTACGAAAAAGATGTTTTGTGGGCAATGCACCCAAGTGGTGGGCTTTCGACACACGTTGGTGGGCTAAAGACTAGAAAGAATGATTTGTTTATTCTTATTGTTCTGTGAGAGCTTCTTTGAAGGACTAAAGGGGTACCTAAAGGCAACAAGAGAAAAGGATAAATACAAGAGACCTAGGATAGGTCTAAGTGCACAACAAGATGATTCAATCCTATGGCATATCAGCCTAAGAGGAAGCCACATACCTCAGGAGGAGTCGTAACCTTGGAGTGAAAGTTTATGGTCTATTTTCTATGTGATGAAGGTCAAGTTCTGCTCAGACACAAGGCCAAGTTTCCTATGGAGGTGTGTGCCCTAAGAGGGCTTGGCTCAGGCCGTGTTTTGGGAGAAAAGAGCACGTTGGTTCTATGTTTCTAGAAGCCCTAGAGAGGGTTTTTCCAAGAAAGTATTCACCACCAAACTTTGTTGTAATTTTGTGCCCTAGTTAGGGCTCAGTCCAGGCCAAGACAAGAAGGTAAGGGCACCGAAATTCTCTATGTTATAATCTATTTTGTTTTGGGTCAGTGACCAGGTACATGAGAAGAGGCCAAGCACAAGAAAGAGGCTCATTTAGCCTTTGTCTAGCCTATGGTGGAGGGTCGCAAGCCTTCAAGAATTGCGTTCGAGTTTTGTGACATGATTCAGCCCTAGAAGAGGGCGAGATCAGCCTCAGAGCTTGAAATAGAGTAGTGAAACTGTCTTACACAAAGGGAGAGGTCAGATGTACAGTGGTTAGGGGTGGTATGGTGTTAGAGATTGAGTGTTGAGGCATATGCATGGAGGTTTGTCCAACAAGGAGGGTTTGGACAACCTATTTTGTGCGCTACATATAGTCATCTTGATGAAGCAATGTGATTGTGAGTTGTTGGGGTATTAAGGGCTATATACAATCAACCTTGTTGAGTAAGTAACTGTGAGCAATCTGATTGGTTAGCGTTGCATTGGACAGTGAATTCAAGGGTGAATTCATGACATGAGAAGACCTTAGTTGAAGCCTAATGTACTATGACCTTCGACCAATATAGTCATAGTTGAGAAGGCATACTTCTTGTGCGTATGTAGAGCAACCTTTGGAGCAGCATGTGGCGCTGGTGTGCGCAAGTGAATTGGGAGCAGCAGAGGACCTTGTGAGAACTTGAGTGCAGAGCTATGGAGGAGCAGTATCTTTGTGAGATACATGGCAAAGGACCTACCAAATGTTCAATGACAAAAAAAACTGAAAGCGTCGTTGGATAAGGTGATTCTTTAGAAAGTATGTTAGTTTTGACATTGTTCTTGGGCAGTTTGATAGTAGAGTGTTGTTGACATCAAGCCCCAGTTTTCCTTGTATTAGTGCTAATTGTAAGGTCCATGATCCTTGGTACAAGAGCCCTATGTTTGTTGTATTAAAGTTGTAATATAAACAAGTTTTGGGTCAGCAAATTTGTGTACTTTGTTGATTCACTATTGTTACATTTCAATTGTGTAAAGTGCTAGAAGGTTGAGGGTATTTCAGTATGTTTGTGATCACGTTTTACACATGCCTGATTCTGAAGCGCCAAGGAAAAATTAACAATCTCAATATGTGTAGAAATTGGTGGAAAGGTTTCCACATCAGCTGCTACGCTATCAAAGTGCTCCTTTGCCACCTACACTTGTTGCTCTTGTCACCCCACTTCCCTCTACACCTATTTCTCTTGCACCTGCCCTACATCCTAACTTGTTGTTATTGTTGCTCTAATCAGTGTTTTAAGAAACGACCGAGTCAACATTGACTCGGCTGAGTTGGTCCGTTTCGTTAGCCTGGGCATCAAAACGGTCAGCAACCCGGTTCGGACGGCCGAGTCAGCAATGACTCGACCGAGTCATTGCTGACTCGGCTGAAATGGACCGAGTCCGATATGAAACGGCCAAGTTGCATGACAAAAGCCGAGGAGGACATAAAAGATTTATGTTTGGGCAATTTCAGTGATTAATTCATCATTGTAACTCAGACCATTGACTATAGGAGCTCAGAATTATAAACAAACATCTCTGGTGACTATAGAGCTCGGACTACTGCACAAAAACCTGTGGAAGAGGTCCATTACAGCGTGGATCTATGTATGAACAGTCACAGCTCAGACCTTGAGTGACAGTTATCTGTAGGAGGATAAACCTCACTCGGACCTGAGGAAGGACAGTCTTCTAGGCAGTGACTCGGATTAGTGGAACAGTCACAAGAGGCTCGGACTTGTGACAAGTATAAGGACACTCATCTATTAACACTAATTGGAGGCTCAATCTTAGGGCTCGGAATAACCTCAAAATAGTCCTGTAGTGACACTGCTCTCGACCCTATGACAGCTTAAAGGAGGGACTGGACCAATGGATAGTCACTCAGACTTATACCCTCTGAATATTAGACAGTGAAGAGATTACAACAGTGACATTTGTGAGGCTCAATGCACAGACCTATGGAGGACTTTGCAATTATACCTTGGACCTTTGTTGAAAATTTGAGGACGAATTTTGTTAGCACAGTTGGAGCAAATTTCAAGTTAGCCTTTGGGCATCTATTGAAGTCTACAGTGACAAACTTGTGAAGTAAAGATCTAAAGCTTACAAATCTTGGGAACAATCTATGGTTTGAAATTTGGTGTTTGGAAGCTCCTTGTGACTACCTCCTTGGACTTGGAACATTTGAAGAATGCAGACGTAAATTGAAGAAGTGTTATTGAAGATTGTCTTCCATCTATATTATAATGCTGTGTGTTTGGAAACATGAATGAAAATCTTTAAAATTATGTTTAAAATCTTCAAAATTATGTTTTTTATAAAAAAACTAAATATTTAATGTATTTTTTACAACGACCGAGTCATTGAAAACGAGTCGGCCAAGTCATTACCATTTCGGAGTTGGAGTCGGAGTCATTGCTCGGCCGAGTCGGAGTCGGAGTCGGAGTTTTAAAACTATGGCTCTAATCACTCAAGGCTTCCTCCATACTAGGCATCTCATACTCCACCCTCCATTGAGACAATATTTAATGTTTTCCAACTAAATGATGTCCACATCAAAATTTTCTAAGGTTGCCTCACCCATGGTGTAAGATTGTAGTGTACATAAGCCATGTCAATCCAGTTTTTAAAATTTAATATGAAAGAGGGCCAAAAATAAATTAACGAGTCTTGAGGGATATAACTTCACGGAAAATAAACATCACAGGAACTGAGAAAATAATGTGCACACACAAATATAGAACACTAGTATTTTCGGACAAATGTCCCTAGAAAATCCCTGAAGGGACAACAGGTTTGCAGATGAGGCCTTTATTATTAAAATTCTTCAGCAATTGGAGAGTACATCAATCTTTCCCGACACCAACAAAAGCTCCATAAATTTTTCTCCACTACTCCAACTAGCAAATCAAACTGGAAGCACTAAGCTTCCTTTGCAAAAATCAACTCGGCCTCCTCCAACAAATTCACACGCTCTGACTGCAGCTTGCACTAGATCCTGCAACTCGCAATAGAAATTCGTTCCTATGAATATACTGCCTTCCTTTGTCTTATGAAGCTACTCACACCTCCTCTAGGAATTATTTCGGCAACTGGAAATGGAATTTATTGCTCCAACAATTCGCTCTAGGTAAACTAGTTATCTGCATTGTTTGCTCGGCCCTCTTTTTTACAGATAAATTCATCCTTTCTCTAACTCTAAGAATACTGGAAATCTTTGTGGAAATCTCCTCTGGAAATCTATTCCCAAATTCTTCTTATTGAAACACTTCTGCTAGTGTTCTTGTGTTGCCTTTGCGCCCTTGCTTTCACTACAATTTGTGTTTCCTTCATGCTCTCCAAATGACCCTCAATCTCCTCTATAATCTCTTGTTGACAAATCAATGACCATGATCTAATCATAATCAATGACGAAGATCATCTTAACTCCATCAAGTGACTTTTTCAGATGTCTCTAGAGGAAAATCAGTTTACCCCAATAAATATTGATTAATTAAGTTGTTTCCCTAAGTTAGACTCAGCAAAATTTAATTAACTTCTTAATTAAATCTAAGCAAGGCCTTTTCTCACGAAACAAATTTTGCGTATTGGGAGAAAATGTGTTCCTTAGCCTCATAGACACAATCTCAGACTAGAACACCTATCCAAGCTAACAACTTATAATTGTTAAGTTCAAACTTGTGCTTCTTTGCATGTATTTTTTCAAACACTCCAATTGTGCTCACAACTTAAAGTGATACAACTTTGGTTACACACATAATTGAAAAAATTTCCATAATAGTCGTGCTTTCACAGCACAACTGCATTTACACCAATCTTCTACAACAAATAAGAAAAGAAGATTTCAATTACATTCCATTCCAAGAAAATAGGACATAATAAAATGTAATTCAACATTCAAATAAAACACATAATTAATACTAAATAATATTGGCTTACATGGCTTCACATATTTCTTTCTTCAATAGCAATGCTAAAGGAAAATACTTAGTTGTCATTCCTTTACATCTTCATCTCGCAATTAGCGGTTTTGTGAGATCCCTGATCAAAACCACCATCCTCTAAAGACATGCAAGGAACCATTCCATAACCTCACCATCAAAATCAAAATTACATGAGCAAGGAAACAAAAGACCGAGGATGACTGTTGCTCCTTAAATGGGAGGGAGGCAGCATTCTAGTCCAATGGTCATCAATCAAATCCCCAATCCTCATGTACTTTTCATGTTGAAAGTAACCTTGCCCCATAATAAGAAGAGACAATTTCATTGCCCCTATCCATGGCCTCGTACAAGTAGCCAATTGAGGGCTTATCCCCATCAACGAAGCGAATAACCTTACCAAAGGTTCACTAATTGTCTGCACTTCCTCCACTCCTTCACAAAGTAACTGATGTAAACTAGTTTAAGGATGGTCTTCCCATTCTTGTCCTATGTCAAATGGACAATTGCAACACTCATTGTATATGACCATCTGCTTCACCTCAAAATGACAAGGGAACATATAATGAAGATAAACGAAGCTACTAGCAAAATGTGTGATTGTAGGGTGTAAGAACTCCCTATTTCTTGTGAATTCCCTCACAAGGTTAAGGACAAATGCATGGTCAAATATCAATTTTGTGATGCCCCTTCCTTAATAAATGACCTCCATGAAAAAAATGTTTTTTACCATATCCTCAAACATCAAATTCTTGCAATGTGCAACACATCGAGTCCAAAACATTGTGTGGTGTCTCTCCATTACAAACTTTCCAACAACAACATAACTAGTTGCATTATACATTATTACTTTCCTAACATGTTATACAATAATATCTTAGATAAACCCATCCAACAATTCACACAACAATTTCACATTCTTAACATGCACCAATGCATCAACAGATATGAAAAACCTTGAATCTAACACATCAAAAACCCCTACTACAATTACTGGTTTACAATCTCCTACTTGTTCTTTACATTAACAAGTTATTTAATTGCGTAAACATCGAAGTAAACACTATTGCAGCCTTCACAAAAATACAAATCATGCACTAAAATAAGCTGAGACAATAATACAAGGGGCGCTATTATTTTTGGACAATCATCCCTGGAAAAACCCAATTCGAGAAATTCAGTGCAGCATATAGAGGGTTTGTATTATTAAGTAGATTTCGTGAATACAACTAGGGTGCCAGAAATGGCTCACCCAATAGAGAATATCCTCGGCAGTAGTACCTCTATCTCGAGACAGATATTCTAGCAAATCAGCAACCAGACGATCAAACCCCACAGTGACTCTGGTTGTACCCTATGCTGGACAACGAAAGTTGCACCAAACACTGCTCTAGAACTGCATCACTCCTCCAAGAGCTGTGTCACCCTCTGTCGGCTTAGAATCTGCAGATCTTCTCCCATTCTACTCCACAGAATCTCCCTAGCATTGCCACTCAAGCCCAACATCAGCCTCTACGACTTTTGTGTCAACCTTCTGCGTCCTCTGCGTCAGCACTTCGGCCTCTGTGTCAACCCTTCCAGGGCCTGTGTTGTCTCTCCCAGCACTGGATTACCTCTCTGTTATGTATTCTTCAGCCTCGGATGAAAATCCCTTGCTAAACTACCCCTCACTGCAACTTTAATCACTAACTCGATTTCCTCAGGAAACCTTGCCCCAAAAAATCAAATTCTTTGATCATTTGGTGTATCTCCAACTGACCCTCAAGCCTCCTCTTATACTTTTTCCTGTTGACGATTCAACGGCCGAGATTAAGTCCATAATCAACATCTAAGATTAGAACTAGCTTGATCCTTGTCACTTCGAACTTTCTCACCCACATTTTATTAATACGCATTAATATTTTTATTTTCCTAAGTTTAGACATAGGAACTCATTAAAAATATTAATTATTTTAACATCTCTTCATCCGGGTGGAATTTCTCCAAATGATTTCTAGGTCTTGGAGATTTCATGTGCCTTAGCCTCTCCACCAAATTTCATGCCTAGAGCACATCCGATGCTACCCAAAATCAATAGATTCAATAAACATTGTAACCCTAGGGCAATGTACCAAGAAAACAAGGGAGGCATTACCCTTCTTATTATGAAAATTTCATCTATTGCAATAACTGAAAAAAAAAAAAAAAAAAAAAAAAAAAAAAAAAAAAAAAAAAAAAAAAATAATAATAATAATAAAAATATAAAAATAAATAAAAATAAAATAAAATAATAATAATAATATATTCCTTTCTAACTGTCAAATAGATTATGCAGTTTATTTGCTACGGAAAATATCGAATAAGTTTACTACTACAATTTTCATAATAAATTACTGCAGAAAATAAAATGTTGGAAATAAAGAAATTTTGGCACACACATAGAAAATATTAACACAGTTATATTTGGACAAATGTCCCTGGAAAAACCCAATGTGGGAAAACTGGTACAACAGATGAGGATTTTCTTATTAATTTTCAATAGCAAATCTAAGTACAAGAATTATGGGAATCTAGACAGAAAAATACTAAGAGAAATTTTATAAGAAATTTCTCTCTCCATAGCAACTTCCTAACCAAGAGATGGACCCTCTACCCATACGCTAGTGCCTCTGCGCCACTCTCTACGCAGTGCTCTGGTGGAATACGCTCTCCCTCACACTGCCTCTTCCTGAATTCGGAAATCTGCCATCCGGACTCCTGTTGCTACCCTCTATCTCTCACCTGCTACTCATTCTCTAGCTCTACCCCCACTGTTGTGTTCTCCATCTCCCCATCGACTTCTTCTTATAATCTTCTGTTGGAGCACCAGATTATTTCTTTGCCAATCCGTCTGAGTTTCTAGCATTTTTAGAACATGACTCATTAATTCTGATTAATTAATCATATTTCCTAAGTTTAGACTTAGGAAATATTAAAAATTGATTAATAAATCTAATTAAGTCGTCTCTAGGTGGAATTTTCAGAAATGATTTCAGGGTATTGGAGAATACATGTATTCTAGCCTCTCCACCAAATCTCGTGGCTAGAACACGTCCGATGCTATAAAAACTAACACTCCCTCTTAATAAGGAATGTGTTCTAGTGCTGCAACCTATTGAAGCAACACCCTGTCTCTGCACCACCACCTATCACATTGCTAATGTCTGGCTATTGCTGCCCACCAACCACTACGCAACTCTGATTTACATTGCATATGTGTTGTTGCTGACCCTATTGAACTACTACCAACACTGCATCTGCACTGCAACTCCCTCCTAGTCGCTGCTACTACAACTGCAACATCTACAACTAAGAACCATCTGAGGTACCTGATATCTGATATTGAAACAGGTTTTCCACCATACCCATTTGTTCCCTGAACTAGATGAACTTAACTCTCCCTAGTGTCTTCATGAGTATGTCTGCTACCTAATCTGTTGTGGGAATATACTGCAACTGGACTACCCCACCCTGTACACAATCCCTAATGAAATGACATTTGATATCTATGTGCTTTCAACATGTCATGAAACAATGGATTCTCAAAGAGTTTTATGCAGCTCTGGTTGTCATAGTAGACAGTGGTTTCTCCCATCCTCTTCCTGAACAAGCTCATGAGCAGCTTCCTAATCCATATAGCTTCACACGTAGTTGTGCTAGTTGCCATATATTTTGCATTTGTTGCGCTCAGTGTTACTAACTTTTGCTTCCTGCTACATCAAGCTCCAACGTTGAAACAGTACCTAGAGGTATTTTTTCTGTCCACTGAACTGCCTTCCCAATTTGCATCTGTGAATCCACATAATCTAACATCATCTCCTCGAGTATATTTCAACCCATACCCAACTATGTTGTGCACATACCTCATAATGTGTCTTGTTGCCACCCAATGTACCCTTTTCGACTCAACCATGAACTGACTAAGGGTATTGACAGCGAAACAAATGTTTGGCCTAGTGTTGACCAAATACATTAGAGACCCAATGAGTTGTTTATACCAATGTGGAAAAAGTCGAAGTCGGGATTAAATCGGCAAGGGTCCAAAAGTTGAAAAAGTCGTTAAAGTCGGGAGTTTTTTGAAAAAGTCGGCAAAATTAAACGGCCAGCCAAAAAAATCAAAAAATCGAGATTTAATCAGGATTTATTCCCGACTTTTTCCACACTGGTTTATACAAGGTGGGGTTGACTTCCTTGTCCCTTGATGCATCTATCTTCTTCCAATTGGTGATCATGGGCATAGTCATGGGTTGCCAATCCTGCATTCTGAACCTCTTCAGAACATCTGTAGCATATCTCCCTTGCCCAAGGAAGATCTCCCCATTCTTTTGCGAAGCTTCCAATCCTTCATGTTGAATTCTGCTACAAGGTTCCTCTTCCAGTCTTTTATGAGCCCTGACGATCCTGTCAGAAAGGAATCATCCACATACAAAACCAGAATGAGTGGCTCGTCCTCTACCATCAAATAGTAGACATTGGGATCTACATCACTCTTGATGAATACCAACTGCTGCAAGTAACTGTCAATCTAACCATACCACGCCCTAGGTCCCTGCTTGAGCCCGTATAGGGATTTCTTCAACTTGCACACATGAGTACACTTCTCATGAGTTTCGAAGCCTTCAGGTTGTTCTATATACACCTCTTCTTTTATCAACCCGTTCAAGAATGTTGTCTTGACTTCCATCTGGTGAATCTCCCATCCCATCTAAGTTGATAGGGATATAACAGATCTAATAGAGGTATATCTGGCAACTGGGGCAAAGGTCTCCTCGTAGTCTATTCCTTCTTTCTGTGCATACCCGTTTGCCACAAACCTAGCATTGTACTTCTCTACACTGCCACCTACAATGTACTTGATCTTGGAGATCCATCTAGAAACTACAATTGATTTGTTTTCTGGCCTCACACTACCTCCCAAACATCGTTTGTCATGATAGAACTGTACTCTTCTACCATGGTATCCACCCATACCTAATGTTGTGAGGCTTCCTGAAAGTTTGAGGGTTTTGTAACTTGAGCTACCAAGGCTTGATGAGGCTTCCTACACTGTCTCTTGTCTGTCCAAGAAGTTCTGATAAACTCCTCAGCATCTCTCAATGTTCGGCAAACTTCCCTGCTGGCTCTACCACTGGTGGTGGGAGGTTCAATCAGTTCCTCCAACTGTTCCTCCTACTCTGTTTGCTAAGAACTCTATGGATCTCGTACCCATGAGGAAATAATGGTACTAGTCACTGTACTTGATCCCTGTGACTATCCTCCTGTTGGTCCCACTAGCTGTGCCTGCTACTGGAATAACGGAAATTCTAACTGATTTTGATCACCTGTAGGCATCTCTCGAGATCTCCTAAAATCTTTGTCCTCCATAAACTTTACATCTCGTCTAAGTACAATCTTCCTACTGCTAGGAATGTAGATCATGTATGCCTTTAAGGTCTCGCTATACCCAACGAGGAACCCCTTCTCTGCAGTCTACTCCAATTTACTGTGTTTTTCATCTGCCACGTGGCAATAAGTCGCACTCCCAAAAATCCTCAAGTGACTTACTTTAGGCTTCTTTCCTATGAAAACTCCCTCTGGTTTTTCCTTCCCCAATGCTCTATGAGCAGTTCTGTTGTAATTGTACATTGTTGTGTTACATGCCTCTACCCATAGAAATCTGGGAAAATATGATCATACAACATAGCTTTCACAGCCCCAATTATTGTTCTAGTTTTCCACTCTGCTACTCCATTCTACAAAGGGTGATATGAAGTTGTCCATTCTCTTTTGATGCCTTCCTTCATGCAAAAATTTGTAAATTCTTTATCAATGTATTATCCACCATTATCTGAGCGAAGCACCTTGATCTTCTTCCCTGTCGTGTTCTTTACAAGTGTCTTAAATTCTTTGAACCGATCAAAGACCTCATCTTTGGTCTTTAAGAAATAGATCCATGTCTTTTTGGAATGGTCATCAACAAAGGTGACGAAGAATTCGCCACCACTATGAGCTCTAGTGGACATAGGGCCACAAATATCTGAGTGCATCAGCCCTAACATGCCCTTTGCTCTGTTGTCACTTCTCGGGAATGTCGCCTTCGCGTACTTCCCAAGTACGCATCCTCTGCATACATCATTGTGCTCCGTACTAAGAACTTGAACTCCTATTACAATTTCTCTAATAATTTTGAGTGCTCCATTGTATCAATATCCCATCCTCCTATGCCATAATTCGTTCAACTCCTTTCCACTGCAGTTGTCACTATTTATTAGTGACATTGGAAAATTGAGCTACAACTTGTATAGCATGTTGCTTCGAGCTCCAATTTGTTTCACCTTCTTCCAGCTTGAGTGTTTGACATACACTTTCTTCCCTACAAAGTGTACATCATACCCCTAGATCTACAACTGGGACACTAAAATTAGGTTCATATCCAATCCAGGAACATTAGTAGTGTTGGTGTTGGCTCCTGACTCCCTCTGAAACTCTATGGTGCCTCTCCCTACAAGAGTACATTTAGTTCTATTGTACATAGTGATCTGGAAGTCCATATACTCTTCTTGATAGCTAGAGAAATATTCTCTAACTCCTGTCATATGAGTTGAAGCTCCATTATCTATATACCAAACACCGGCTGAAGTTGATCCTGATAGGCAAGCAAATTCATCCTACAACCTGGAAGATAAATCTCAATCATCCTGACTATTAATTATGTCCACAATTTTCTATGTTATTTCTCTTTCTTCCCGACACTGAATTTGCTCAACAAACTGCTGCAAAAATCACTGCTTTCGGCTAGAGATCTTCTCTGCAAAAAATATGGGACTTCTCCTTTTGTCTCCAGACTTTCTTGCTCTGGAGAAATAAAGTTTTTTTGTTGCTCTCTCAGAAAAATTGATTTTCCTCAAGAATTATGGCTTCCTGGCCAAGAGACTACACTGCCCTCTGGGGATTCGAATTGTTGCTCCCACTCAGCAGTGAACCTCTTCCTTTCTCTGCTACTGAGCTCTCCAGCTCATCATACCTGCTTTGATACCATCTGAGAATTTCATCTATTGCAATAACTGAAAAATATTCTTCTAATTGTCAAATAGATTATGCAGTTTATTTGTTATGGCAAACATCGAATAAGTTTACTACTGCAATTTTCACAATAAATTACTACAAAAAATAAAATGCTAGAAATCGAGAAATTCTGGTGCACACATAGAAAATATTAACACAATTATTTTTAGACAATTGTCCCCAGAAAAATCCAATGTGGGAAAACCAGTGCAACAAATGAAGGTTTTCTTATTAAGTTTTAGCAGCAAATCTGAGTACAAGAATTCTGGCAATCTAGACAGAGAATAATATTGAGAGGAATTTTATAAGAAATTTCTCACTCTCCACAGCAACTTCCTGACCAAGAGATGGACCCTCTGCCAATACGTTGGTGCCTCTACATCACTCCCTGCGCAATGGCTACACAGTGCTCTCGTGGAATACGCTCTCTCTCATGTTGCCTCTTCCTGAATTCGGAAATTTTCCTTCTAAACTCCTGCTGCTACCCTCTCTCTCTCACCTGCTACTCACCCTCTGGCTTTATCTCCTCTGTTGAATCACAGCCACTAAGAAAATCGATCTGCATGGGCAACTAAGTAACTGCACTGGTGTGCTCTCCATCTACACATCGACTTCTTATAATCTTTTGTTGGAGCACCAATGGCCAAGATTAAAACATAATCGATGGCTCGAATTATTTCCCTGTTGATTCGTGTGAGTTTCTAAAACATTCACACTATGACTTAATTAATTTTGATTAATTAATCATATTTCCTAAGTTTAGACTTTGGAGATATTTAAAGCTGATTAATAAATCTAATTAAGTCGGCTCTAAGTGGAATTTCCATAAACGATTTATGGGTATTGGAGAATAAATGTATTCTAGCCTCTCCACCAAATCTCTTGGCTAGAACACATCCAATGCTACAAAAACTAATACTTATTTCTCCAAGCATTGCACATCATTATGCATTCTGTGGTGTCTCACAACCTCGTTAGGTCCTCAAATCTAGCACTAATATCATTATTTTCTATTTGAAGAATTGGCCCTACAACTCTTTCTAGGTAGGGCATGTTACTCCTCAAAATGCACAGTCATTTTGATATACTCACTGGAGCATGGTAGCACATATCATGATAATATTGGAGTTGTCATGATATTATTGTCAAATCCAAGCTCCCTAATATTTATCGCAATATTTTGTTAGGCTTCAAATTATTGCATTAATTTCCCTAATTATTGCGAGACAACAGGAATTCATCATCCTGCTACTCTATTTGGCAAAATAAAAAATTTGGGTCAGGGTTTTAGGGGTCATTTTGGGTTTTTCTTTCACTGTGATTGAGCTTTGAAGGTAGTGTGAGACTTGCGTCCATTTTTAACAACCAAACAAGGGAAAATACATGGCTTTATTTGCCATCAGGTAAGCACTTGCAGAGTGCAGATCTACTCCAATACATTGTATTAATATTTCAAGGTATATAAAAGAATTTGCCTTCCTTTTCTTTGCTTTTCAAGATCTAGTATAGGGCATGCAATGTTCATTAGATACACCTCTTTTTGCCCTCTTTCAACGGAGGATTTAACACTAATGTAACTAGGGTATTTTAACTGGCACATTTTTATGATTTTTATGGATTTGTATTCTAAGTTCCCCTTCTTTTCTCTTTTGTCCCATAGGTTTACAAATTTAATCAGTGTTCTAGACTCTACATATTTCAAGAATCAAAATTCCAAAGCCATTGGAACCAATGTGGGAGTATGGGCTACCCTCTGAGGGTCATAATAAAATGAGCTTGAATTGCAAGCTATGTGGAATGGAAATGTTTGTTGGAAACAACTGTTTGAAATACCACCTTGCAAGAATACCGGGGAATGAAGTGGATCTTTACCCAACATCCAACCCATAAATTGTCCACACTACAAACCAATCCATTTTTCAAATGCATAAGAAGAGAGATCGAAAGCAAGAAGTGATGCTTGAGCTTGCAAATAGATCTACAAGCTTATCAAGAGTGGGGAAAATTGATCCTCGAGCTCACATTTTGCAATGTCTAGCCAATCAGCATCATCACCTTTCTTCGTGATAGAATATGTGCCTAGGTGAAATCCTTCGATTCGATCAAAGGTGAAATTGAATGAGAAGGAAGAGGCTGGAAAATTTGTGGAAATGTATTTTATGGAGTGACACCCCATTCAACATTGCCAAGAATAACCCATTCTACCATTCCATGTTTGAAGTTGTTGCCATTGTTGGTTCAAGCTAGAATGGCCCTTCTTATAATGACTTGAGATGGAAATTCCTTCAAGGGGGAAAGGCTAATTGCATAAGGAGATTGGTTGAGTCGAAAGAATCATGGGAGATCACAAGATGCACCGTTATGTCAGAGGGTTGGAAATATTGGAAGGGGAGGTCCACTCTAAATTTCTTGGTTAATTGTCCTAGGGGAACAATGTTTATCAAATCTACTGATGCATCTCAAAGACATGGTTGGAATATCTGCAGTCTGGTTCTTAGTTGGAACATGCTACAAGATCACAGTGCCATCTTCAGCAAGATGTCGGATGAAATGACAATGCAACTCTACATGTTTGGTGCGCTCATGGAAGCCCTGATTCTTGGCCAATTTTAGCATCCCTTGGGTCACAAAACAATGGTGAAGGCCATGCTTGAGACATTTTCATGTCAAAAAGCATCCTCTATAGCCATACTACCTCACATGTTTCTTTAGCAGTTCAACGATACTCTACTTCTATTGAGGAAAGCATGGGTCATGGAAGACCAGATTCTTGGCCAATTTTAGCATCCCTTGCGTCACAAAACAAGGGTGAAGACCAAGATTGAGACATTTTCATATCAAAAAGCATCCTCCATAGCCATGCTACCGAAGTTAAGCAATACTCTACTTCTATTGAGGAAAGCATGGCTCATGGAAGACTAGATTCTTAGCCAATTTTAGCATCCCTTGTGTCACAAAACAAGGGTGAAGACCAGGATTGAGACATTTTTATGTCAAAAAGCATCCTCCATAGCCATACTACCTCACATGTTGCTTTAGCAGTTTAGCAATAAATATCTCCAAGCTCCAAGGGGAGGTTACCTAAGTACCCTATTAAGTGGTTTCTACTTTTAAAGGGGATGATATGTCCAAGGTACATCCTTCAAATGGCAGTAGCATGTGATAAAATGATGGAACGGAGTAAGGGATGGAGGGGGCAATCCTGGGTCACATGTCAAGGTACAAGGGTAGTTAATAAAAGGGAAGCCCACACTTGGGTATATAATGTATAGAAGGGAGCAATTATGGTACATGACTTACCCCAGCCTTGATTTTTCCACCCTTCTTCATGTGCCTTTTGCCTTTTATGATTTTTCTTTGGTTAGTTGCTTGAGGCTCAAGGAGTAAGAGTGTGATATGTAAAGTGTAGCAATGGATACCAATGTTACGAAAATCGTAATCAGGATTAAATTGGCGAGGGTCCGAAATCGGGAAAAAATTGGTAAAAATCAGCAAATATAAAAATATTATTTTTTTCAATTCTTTTAATATCTAAAGCATCCAAAACATAAAATAAATGCATTGACACATGAATATGAAAAATGAACTAATATATAAGATATGTAATATCATGTCTAGTGCTACATCACACATAACAGTGAATCATGTCCTAATGGCTGGGACAAGCCTTATTAACTCCAACCATCTGACATCACAGTGCATCTTGTGTGTGCCCATAATTCCCTAAACTCCTCCAATCTCTTAGTGCAATCAACCTTTCATTTTGAAGAATGCACCCTCTAAAGTCATTATATGAAGGGACTTTGCACCCTGGGCAAACAATAGCAATAGCATCAACCATGGACTAGGAAAAAAAAAAAAAAAAAAAATTGTTCCTGGCAACGCTAAAAGAAATATCAGTCCAAAGAAGAAACTTGCCCAACAACTTGTCAACTTGTTCCTTCTCCATTTTTTTAATAACTTACAAGATAAATGGTTGTGCACCAGTTGTGGTTCTAGAAACAAAAAATTATGCGGTAGTGACAGGGTTGGGTGTAGATGTTGATGGTTAAGTAGAACCAGTACCACTTTCACAGTCACCTCCCAATCCTAACACTCTACTCCATGCTATTTGACACTTTAGAGCTGCCTTAGGCAATTTGGTTGTCTCTATTTCTTCCAATGACTTGAGGGCTCTTCAGATGATTTTTGGATTTGTATTTAAGCAAGGCCCTACTTCAAGTCTTAGAACATGTGCAAGGTGATACTTCAATCTGTACACCCTCCCTATCATATGATGCTCACATAACTTGCAAGTCAAATTTTGTGAGTCAAACCCTCCATCAAGTTCACTAATTTCCCATAGAGGGTCCAATTTCCTTCGGATATTTGTAACTTTGTTGAATCTTGAGTTTTAATATAAGATTGAAGTTTGAAGTTTGAACCTAGGGCATAAGAAGAGTTGCAAGTTAAATAAATGAAATTAAAATTTACATATAACAAATTGAATTTTTTACCAAAAAAAAAAAATCCCAAACTCAATGCAACAATAGTGGCAAAAAATATATATTCAAACCCAAGCAAAAATGATGGAAAAAAACTAGGGCACAAAAAGAAATTAAAAAAATAAAACTAACAATTAAATTTTTCATTTTTGACCAAAAAAAAGCCTCTCAACTAAATACAACAAAAATGACAGAAAAACACACTCAAATCCAAACAAAAATCATGGAAAATATATGAGTGATAGAAACTGTTGGACACCTAATCCTAAATGGGTTAGTGTGGAAGCCGAATGGACAAAGCAGTCCAAGGGACCTTGGGATGTGAATCCCAAAGGTCACCAAATGTACTATAAATGTATATCAAATTGTTAATAAAATTGCAATGCATGCTTTATCTTTCACATTTTGTTCTCGCTGTCCATGTCTGTTTAACATTGTATCAGAGCCATGATGAGTGGCCTGTTTTCCCTGAGCAACTGATCTGAGTTGCCTTGAATAGTGCTGGCCCAGTCTTCATTACCTGAAAAACGCCTGCCTGCCTGCCTGAAGCTGCATACCTAATTTCTGAAGGAAACGCTTGCCTGTTTGAAGCTGCATACCAAATGGTGTCAGAGGTGAAACGCCTGGCCTGCACGTTGCTAAGTGATACACCGCTGAATGAAACGCCTGGCCTGCACGCTGCCTACGAATGAACTGTATGCTAAGGTAACCGTCGCATCTCTCCTCCAGAATATTTTCCCTCGCAAATTCGGGATCGCTGTAGCCCTGCAAAATCTCGCGCTCCACCCGGCTACTCCTATCTATAATTATGTTGTAAAACCCTTCCCTTGCCAGTGAGCGCGCCTCAGAATTATCTTCAAAATAAATATACTCCACCTACTCTAACGCTCTGGTCTGCACCCGTTGGAAACTGGTGCTGCCTATTACCGAGAAGTCTATAGACGGGATTTCGTCAACCTCATACCTATGCCTCTGGGTTTTTGTGTTACATCTCACCAGCCATTTCGGATAGAATGAGGGGCAGTTTATAGTAAGGGGATAGATTGAGGCGGAGTAAATTGTGTTTCCATGTACAGTGGAATGAAAGAAGCTGCGGAATAATTTGTGGTTCATCCAAGGCCAACGTCTTATGGTCCATGCGTCCGTCGAGGAGCTGTAGATGAGACCATCTACCTCTTTGATTCCAACTTCTCCCAACACCATCACTTCAAATGTTTGAAGGTCCGGCTCAAAGTTCTCAAACTGCGAAGACAGTTCCCGGAACCTGTTACCTCTTTAGCCAGCGGCTATCCACTCTGTACTCACCCGTCACTAGGAAACATTGAGTTGTGTACAGGCCCATTGGCTTGAGATTGTGGTTCAAAGGTACTCATCTAACCACGCACAAAGCAGTGACACGGAGTTTCTGCTCTTCACCAGCACGCCAGGCCTACGAACCCGACGGAATTCTCTCAAATTGCTTGAATGCCTCCCAAGGTAATCACTCCATTGATTGGCCCTTTGCCTCTGGTTTGAAAGGGCGCCACAACGGGATCAACCTTTTTATGCGCCGAAAGGGAATCATAACCATTAGACAAGCTGCCTCTGTCTGCGTTGAAGAACGTGGGTTCCGCTGGAGTCGTAGCCTGCTGGAACCATCACCGAAAGTTGGAGCAAAGCTTGAAGAGTTAACAAAACATTCCTATTACATTCTCACACATTTTGTCTTTCAAGACAACAAATGGTACAATGCTTTATCTCTGCTTCTTACTCCTAACTAGTTTTCTGATGTCTGAAAGTATCAATTGTTAATAGCCATAAAGAACTACAACTTACCTCCCTATGTATGCATAGTGGCAAAAGCACTTGGTGTTTTTCTGGAAGGGATGACAATCTGTCAGAGGACAATGTGATACACTGCTTTCGGCATACATGCTTCAATCAAAGGAATAATTCTTCACGGCATTACAGGAATGGTTATTTTAAATGGGCAAAACAAGTTATATCCTTACCGCTGAGAGTTAAAATTCAATACTACTTCAGGGGTAACCAGTGAATATTTTTAATCGAGCAAAGGAAATCACTCAAGAAATGGAGATATAAATTTTTAAGAATGATTTGTTGATGTCCATGCTGTTAAAATGGGATTAGGATTAGGCTTAATGGGCAAGGTAACTTTCATGAAACAAGTCATGGCAGATATTACTACTCTGGAAGATTGAGATTTTATATAATGCAGGAAAGCAATTTTTCTTAGGGCATCAGAGTTTGTTTACTTTAAAGAGACTTTGAATTGGCCCTTGTAAAGAGTTTTCTTTACCTGCAAACAGGGTTTGATGTATCATTATAGTTACTTTTATTCCTGGTATTGATGATCTCGCCTGTGTTTCCAAATTTCTAGCAATTTGGAAAAATGCAAATCGCTATATAAGATAAGGTCCCACTCTATCTTAACTCTATACATAAATCCTAAATGGGCAAATATTGAACAGGTTAATGCAACCTACATAGAGTGCACCTAGAAAGCAATGTAAAGAAATACTTCAGTAATATTCATGATTCAGTAATATTTGGTGCCGTATCAAAACTGTTAATTTTGAAATTTGTCATTCTTTGGAAGATCTGCCTCATGCTGGTTGATAGCTACACTCTCCTGGATAAGATCGATTTTGTTTTGCAAAATAATTATATGTTTAAGACGCATGATTTCCACAGCAATCAGATGCTCTGAAGTTTGAACTTGACGAGAAATGACCTATGGAGAAAGTGGATGCAACTTGGAAAATCAACCATCTTACTCAGGTCCTGCTCCATCAACCATTTTCGCGACATTGTTGCCACTTGACAAGCCCTTACAAGATTTTGTAGTAAGAGTACAATATTATTTTTTCTGTTGTTGTTGCCTCAGTTGTGTTTTTTAAGTGACATTGAAGAAAAATGGCCAGAATCAGTGAAGTATTAGAGTTCATAAAAACTCTTATACAATCTACTTCTAATGACACATTCCAAATCAGAAAAGGCTCTCTCTCAGAAATTCAGACATGTCTACAAACTGCACATGAGAATATTGAGTTTTTGCAGCTTGAGACAAAGCTGCAGCAAGAAGAACTACAACAATGGAGTCATCTTTCTGAACCTGTTTCTGTTCAGAAGATTGAAACACACTCCCATAAACAGCAAGTCAAAAATGTTCCTGTTCATTCAAATAAAGCAGCAGTTGTACATGCAGATGCAGAAACTCAATCTGCACTTCCCAAGCTCATCATCAAACCTTGGGAACAGCTTGTCCACAACAAGCACAGAACCGGTCTTGGATATGACAAGGACTTGTCCTTTCATATTCTAGACTATGCCAAGCCCATTCAGTTTCAGAGTGCTGGATTCATTCATGACAGTTCACCTGCTCCTCATGA
>APFE031589232.1:209272-249954 GCA_000404065.3 Pinus taeda | reverse complement strand
AGCCCATTCAGTTTCAGAGTGCTGGATTCATTCATGACAGTTCACCTGCTCCTCATGACAGTTCAGCTTCAGCTGTTCCAGACTCTGCTCCTCTTCCACAGCAGCAACAACAACAATAGATCGTGAAATGCCAACACTTTGATCGAGTTGGCCATCTGAAAGATCACTGTTTTGATCTTCATCCATGTAAGCACTGTCATAAAACTAGCCATTCTTCAAACAGATGCTTTAGAAACAAACACCCTGCAAGAACAAAGATTCATCTAGGATGGATCGCTTCTTGGAAATGGGCATCAACATTCAAGAAGATATTCCAAACACATGTCAGAACTTGTTCCAGAATATTGAACAGTCTTGCAGTTGAGTTTTGTCCATCTTCTCACCTTGTATCTGACAGGGGGGGAAATGATGGTCATCTACGAGCTTCAAAGCCACATCAAGTGAGCCTGAGCCACAACCTGCCACACGAGCTTCAGAGTTGTAGCCAGAGACAAAGATGCTTGAACATGCCTTCAGTTGGCGATCTGGGACACTTCCTCTAGCAGAAGACTTCAGCTTCTTGCCAGCTTTGGAAGAGTTCCGGGAACAAAATTTAGAACACTTCCTCTAGCAGAAGACTCCATTCTTGCCAGTTTTGGAAGAGTTCCAAGAATTGCATAAGCATTCCAGAGTTGTTGGTCATCCTTAAACCATCACAGGTTGAGACTTCCTTTTTCAGGTTGAAGTTTTACCTTTTATGTGGGGTGAGGCCTCCCTTTTACGG
This sequence comes from Pinus taeda, assembly GCA_000404065.3. Taxonomy (NCBI): domain Eukaryota; kingdom Viridiplantae; phylum Streptophyta; class Pinopsida; order Pinales; family Pinaceae; genus Pinus; species Pinus taeda. Next base: position 249,191 of record APFE031589232.1, on the reverse strand, counting down.
TTGAAGGTTTCCCTCTTTAAAACAATAGGATCACTTCCTCTAGCAGAAGACTTACAGCTTCTTGCAAAGTTTGGAAGAGTTCCGGGAACTGTACTAAGCGTTCCAGTGTTGGTGGCTATCCTTAAACCACCGCCCTTTTTTTACCAACATTTCATAGAGCACATTCAGCCTAGTGCTGCCATGCATTATTGCACATTTTGTATTACAGCTCTTTTCTTGGACTCATACATAACCCTTCGGATTAAGGGGGGGAATGTTGGACACCTAATCCTAAAGGGTTAGCGTGGAAGACGGAATGGACAAAGCAGTCCAAGAGACCTTGGGATGTGAATCCCAACGGTCACCAAATGTACTATAAATGTATATCAGATTGTTAATAAAAAATGTATCGCATGCTTTATCTTTCCTGATTGTTCTCCCTCCCCATGTGTGTTTAACAAATACAAATATAGATGATACATAAATGGTAGATCTCCTATTGTCCACTTAAAAAAAGGAGAGGGAAAACTGATAGGCATTACAAAACCTATAAAAAATTTGGGAAAAAAACAAAGGTGGAAATTGTTACACATCCCTGCAAGTAAACTGCCAGGCGTGGGAATCAATGCCTTCTCCACAATAAATTGATGATGGCAAATAAAAACACTCTTTCCTTGGCAAGATTAGGGGAAACTAATGGGTAAAGGAAAACCTATGAAAAATAAAGAAAAGCAAAAAATATGTGCTGAAAATTGTTGCCCATACTTGTAAAGCATCCACCGTTGAGGGCAAATAAAAATGGCCTCCTCCTCATCCTTGGCACAAGGAAAAATGCTCTTTTCCTTTTTCCTGTTTCCAAAATGATGAAAGAAAAACCAAACATTTTGCTTTTATGTGGGTCTGTTCACTGCTCGACAATATTTATTGTTCATGACATGATAATATCTTGAGATTCAAAAGAATATCATGATATTTTCACCAAGAAAAATATGGCAAAATTCTTGGCTGATAATTTCATTTCAATCAAAATATTGTGAGATATTGTGATTTTGCCGTTATTCTCATGATATTGGCAACACCGATAAATCTATGTCACATCTATGATAATAAGCTTCTCCTTTGGTTGATTTAGTAAGCATTGTGATTTTTTAATTCTAAAATCTATGTCACATCTATGACAATAAACTTCTTCTTTGGCTGATATAGTAAGCATTGTGATTTTTTAATCTAATTATTTTCAAATGTTCAAAGAATAGTATTTATAATAGATGAGTTGGATTTCTTCTAGTTTGGACGATAAACTGCAATGCTTTTTCTATGGTCTGCAGACTTTTTGCCTTCAGCAGGGAACACCTTGAGTTATGCAGACAGTTCTCAAGGAACACCTCGGACCAGTGTGGAATCTATTAAAGATAGACTATTTAAGCATGATGGCTGCAGTGAGAATTCTCCGACTTTGACCTCCAGTGAAAAAATGAGTAAATTAGGAGAGGTTTTGAGTGAAAAGTTCCCAAATCAAGACAATGATGTTGGTTGTGAAGCAAATGGACTTCATGGGCAAAAGAATGTTGATGCAGCAGGAAATACCAGTGATGTCCCTGTTTCATCAAATGGAAACAAAAATGGGAAAACCAAGGTGTCAGAAGCCCCTCAAAGCAACTCCAATGCTTTGATAGAAGGAACAGATGATTCAGAATGTGAGGAAGAAGGGGTACTTGACCATTGTGGGAAGCATTTGAACAAATCTTGTTTACCTCGATTGATGATTCCGAATGTCAGCTTCACTGAAAAGAAAAGACCATTAAGCCCTGGTCCACCATCTTTTAGAAAGAAGACATCATTGCTCAAGCTATCTTTCAAGCGCAAATCATCAGATGGACATGAGAACGCTAATATCTGTAAGCTACAAGTATATCCGTACTTTCATTTGTATGTGATCAGATTAAGAAAATGATGTTGACATAGAGGAGTAATAAGTTGTTGTTTGAAAGAAATTGTATGCTACTTAGATGCCAGATGCTTGTAATGTGCTCAGCTGCTGCAAATTAGAAAGTAGGGCACTTGCTTTTTACGCTTCAAAGCTTCTTTCAACCATTGAGACATTTACTCAAGTATATTTGTATAAAAATTATGCAACAACTGAATTTGCTGTCATGGTGTGCATGTTTCAATTGGGTTGTATTAAGCCAGTCAGTTACTAGTGGTCATGACTCATATCTACACTTTCAGGCTGTTTCTGTTATTTCCAAAAGACATGACATAGGAAGGTGAGTATCTATAGGATCCCAAGTCCATTAGATATCTTAAATTAAGGCCATGTAAGTTATATCAGGGTCCAATATAAGGTAAACACTGTTTCACAATGGCACAGGGATGAGAGGACGAGGCTGAGTTTTGGGGATGGTTGGGGAGACCTTGTCACTGAAGGCCTGCCTGAAACATGCCAAACAGACAAAACTTTACAAACTCCGCTGAATGCGTCTCAAACTTGTGAGTTTGACCCCTATGCAGACCTGTGGATCCCCCATGAAAAGGACAAGGAAGAAATGCTGAAAGTTAGTTTTAGAGGGAGAAAAGGAGAGTGAAATGGGTTTACTTAAACTCTAAAGCCATATTTAATTTATGTTTCAGTTTTACAAAAGTTGAGTGTAACATTTCATATTATCATATATCATGAGATAAATTGATGAATAAATAGCTGCTTTACAGATTTCACGGTTTAGAAATGTCACTATTAATTTTTCTGTACAAATTTTCTTGTACTAGTGTTTTCTAGTTGCTGTGTTTCTCGTAAGTTCGCCAAGCCGAAAGCTAGTTGAGTTTTTGCTCAGTCCCAAGTCTCACAACTTTGATACAAAAGGTTTGTGAACCCTAAAAGACATGATTTTGAGCACTTTAAAGAGAGAACAACATCATCCAAGGGGGGTTTTTCTGCTACCATAGTTTTTTTTATTATTGATTTTCTTATGATGTAAGGATGTATGGAATTTACTTATTTAACTATTCCATTTTCAATTTTGACAAATAAAATTCAAAAATTTGTAATTTTTATGTTCTTTTGGTGCATCCCTTATGTCATTCTGTAAAATCTGGGGGCTCTCTCTAGCTATCCATGAAATGTGTTCTTGTATTCCTTAACTCCTATAAAACACAGTGATTAAGTAAAAGAGGCGTTTTTAAGGGCTAAATAACCCCCAAGTCAAAAGATTTTTCTTATGGTGTAGCAATGATCTTTCAACTATGACAGTCCCTTGGGCATTATTACAAATTCTTTCAGCAGGGTTGCCGAAGATCCTTGCAACTAGCTAGGCATGACAAGGGCCTATTGTCACCTCAATCCCGGTTCCCACTCTTTTAGACCAACTCCTACCAAAATGGCTATGGGATGCTTCCCTTGGATGACTCCATCTAGCCAATACAAGAATAGTGTGACATCCCTGGTTAGTATTTTCCCATTGTAAATAATTGTAAGTAATTAAAAGTCTGAGAGAAAGGGACACAGATTCCAGATTGCTTGAGGAATGGATTATTTTAAATATTAGTCCTGGTTGGCTGAGTGGTGTTAATTGGTCTGACTGAGCAATAAATCTAACTGAAAAGAAGAGGACAGGCCCAAGTGTCCTGCTACCCACCACTTTGTGGGTGATATCCCCAGGAGAATTTTTCCTCCATGATGAGCCTTAGCTGACAGCCAACAACTCCTTGATGCCTCCTACTAGGTCGTTGTGCCATTTCTCTGCCACTTGAGCCATCCATGTGGTCTCTCACCCACCTGTATTAATCGTATGTTTGAAGGTGGTTCTCTCGAATCTAAAGGTATGTCTTGTCATTTGGTAATTGAGTATTGGGTTTACTTATCATGGATACTTATGGGCATGAATTGATGGATTTGGCGGAAAGAGTGAGCTTAGTTTGTGCTCTTGCCCCCTTGATCTCTTTTGGTTGTTACCCTTGGATCTTAGTCCCGTGGGATCTCCTTTATTGTTAAAATTGGCAGCTAGGGCCAAACTCCATGTGGGTCATCTTATTCATGGCTGATAATAATTTTATTAGATTCCTTTCGTTGAGAGGTGTAGGATTGTTCTAAAGATCATCCGATTCCGATAAGTATTTATGGAGATATGAATTTATTTTGATTATGGAATAATTATCAAGCTGACCAACAACTCATGTAGGTTCAGAAGCCCAATAGTCGCATTTATTCAATCATCAACAGTGGTGTATATATACAAGAAGTCTTTTCCTCATTTGGATACACTCTCTCACCACATCTCTCTCTCTCTCTCTCTCTCCTGCGCAGAAAAGAGGCTCTTCTCCTACTGTGCAGAAAGAGACTCTTCTCTCACATGTGTGGAAGGAAGGACGCAGATTTAGGGTTGCAACTATAGATCGGAAGTTTGACCAGCATTGACCATCCTTCTCCCTCTCTGAATTGCGCTGTAGGTGGATCTGACTCTCCTCAGAAGGCCGCATTTTTTGGTAAAGGAATCAAGTCGATTCAACGGTTGGTTTGTAAGATATTGTCTGCCCTAGTTTATTGGCTGATGCCGCTAATCTAGATGATCTGACAGATATTGACTGATGCCGATGATGCCGGTGATGCCGATGATACTGATGCTGGTGATGCTGATGATGCCGGTGATGCCAATGACGTTGATGCTGGTGATGCCGATGATACTAATGCCGGTGATGCTGATGACACTAATGCCGGTGATGCCGATACCGGTGACGCTGATGATGCCGGTGATGCCAATGATACTGATGCCGCTGATGCTGCTACCGCTAATGTTGATGCCGCTGATCTAGGGTTGATATAAATAAGATTTTTGTACTATTTCTCTCTGCTGAATTATTGAAGATAAAAGATTTGATCAAAGGGTTTCCCCATATTGGGGTTTGTCCCTGGCTAGCCACCACATCTTGTGTCTCTTGTCTTGGCTTGTTTGTTGTTGATCATTTAATGTTCTATCTGCACTTTACTTATGTACATGTGATTGCTAATCTGTGGATAATAATAAGAAAGATAAGTAAACTGCTCTAAGCATAGAACATACCATAACTTAACATGGTATCGGAGCTGAGGTGAAGACAAAGCCCGAGCAAGAGCAAGAGAAATCACCGAAGAAAAGATTGGCAAGGTTATCCTAAAGAACTATGGGGTCCTCTACACTCTTCCCTGTCGAAGACAAGCTCTGTGAGAAAGCTGACTGTCACGGATAGAAGATGTCTCTCGATCTAACCTTAGAAGATCAAGGAGTGTTGACCATGTGAGAGGCATATTGTTGAGCCTCAATCAAATGCACCTGTTGCTGCCAGGAACAAATGGAAAACCGGGGAAGTCAAAACAAAGAAGATCATCAGGGACTCTATCGACAAGCGCTTGGTGGCCTATGTTTCTAAGCGGAACACCTCCAAGGAAATCTACGATAGACAGGTGAGTTTATTTAAAGTTAAAGGTGCCTTTACTCTTGGGTTTCGAGTTGATTCAATATATTAGGTCGGTGGAAGTCCGCTAGGTGTCATGTCTTGTGACACCTCTTCAGTCCGAACTTTGGCATCGGAGGTTTGCCCACCTTCATTATAAAGCTCTACTCGATGTAAGACAATGGTGATGGGGATGCCCAAATTTCGAGTAGAGAAAGAAGGTGTATGTCCGGGATGTGCCGAAGGAAAGCTCAAAAGGGGACCATTCCCCTCAAGCCAAAGCAAGACCTCCGATATTACAGTCGGTTCACTCAGACATATCTGGTATGATGCCTGTGAACTCCTTGGGAGGATATTTATATTACCTTACTTTTACAGATGACTATTCTCGAAAGACTTGGATATACTTCTTGAAAAAAGAAGGATGAAGTGTTCTCTTGGTTTCGACACTTCTAAGCCTTGATCGAGAATCAAACCGAAAAGAAGATCAAAATCTTAAGGACTAATGATGGGACTGAATATGAGTCTAACGAGTTTCATGACTTTTGTAGAGGCTGGCATCAAGAGGGAGACTACTACACCATATACTCTTGAACAAGATGGTGTGGCGGAAAGGAAGAACCATACGATTGTGGAAGTTGTTTGTGCCATGCTCCATGATCAAAGACCTTTAAAGTTTCTATGGGTTGAAGCTGCAAACACCGCTGTATATGTACAAAACCGATGCCCTCATCAAGCATTGGGTTCTAAGACTCCTGAAGAAATGTTCACCAGTAAGAAACCTGACATATCTCATTTTAGAATTTTTGAAAGCATTGTGTGTTTTCATGTGCCGAAAGAGAAAAGGAATAAATTGGGTGAATCTGGAAAGAAAGGAATCTTCATGGGTTATGGTGAAAATACTAAGGGCTATAGAATCTATGTTGCCGGTCAAAGGGAAGTCGTGATTAGTCATGATGTCACCTTTGACGAAGATATGGCCCTCAGCACGGTGGACAATCTTTCGACTTTGAGGAGCTCTCAAGAAGCCGACACCAGGGAACCAAAAGAAAAGAATGATGAAACAATGCCTGATGTGGAAGAACCCATGGATCCTATTGATCCACCTGAGCCCTCCTCTTCGAGGAAGAGGCCCTCTTGGCTTAGGGGGCTACTCGATGATGCTGAAGGACACACTGCACCTCGAAGAACCTTCCGTGAAAGTAAGAAACTCAACAGGTATCAGGGATACCTGACCATCATGAGCACGATCATACAAAATGAGCCTTCATCATTCTTAGATGCCGTCAATCATCAAGTACGGAAGGATGCTATGACCAAAGAATATGAGTCTATTATGAAGAATGATGTCTGGGAAGTAGTTCCTAGACCCCAGGACAAGACAGTTGTCACTTCTAAATGGCTTTACAAGATAAAGCATGCAGCAGATGGAAGTACAGAAAAATATAAGGCTCGTTTTGTCGCTCGTGGCTTCTCCCAGAGGGAAAGTATAGACTATGATGAGATATTTGCACCTGTTGCCAGATATACCATCATCCGCTCGATCATAGCCCTTGCGGCTTCATAAGGATGGAACCTACATCAGATGGATGTCAAGACATCATTCTTACATGGTTCGATCAAAGAAGAGGTCTACGTGGAGCAACTCGAAGGATTTGAGATTCATGATCGAAAATCTCATGTATGCAGGTTGAAGAAGGCTCTCTATGGGTTGAAGCAAGCATCCCGAGCATAGTATGAGAGGATCGATAGCTACTTGATGAAGCTAGGATTCACTAGGAGTGAACCTGATCCTAACCTTTACTCTAAGGTTGAAGATGACAAACCTCTCATACTGGTGCTGCATGTGGATGACCTCTTTCTAACAGGTTCAGACCCTCTCATTCACAAATGTAAGAGGGAGTTGGCTTTTGTATTTGAAATGAAGGACCTAGGATTGATGCACTATTTCCTAGGACTTGACGTCTGACAGAAGCCAAGGGAAATTTTCCTATCTCAAGGAAAATATGTGGTGAAGATATTGGAAAGATTCAGTATGGTGGACTGCAAGCCTGTGACTACCTCAACGATCTTAACTTTCAGAAGTTATATGGTAGTGATGTCGGACCAGATTTGAGAAATGCCTCTGAGTTCATAAACTCATTCGCGTTGATGTTCTTGGTGAACCTCTGTCTAGACATATGTTTTGCAGTGAGCATGGTGAGCTCATATTTGGTTGAGCCTCACTGGATTGATGCCAAGAATCTTCTGAGATGTCTTCAAGGCACAATCTCTCATGGATTGAGATACACTGCCGAAAATATGGAACTGCATGATTATTCGAATGATGAGTGAGCAGGCAGTGTGGAGAGCACTTCTCAGTGCTGGTTCTCTTTGGAATTTGCCTCGATATCCTGGATCTGCAGGATGCAGAAGTCGGTGGCATTGAGCACCACCAAGGCAGAATACATTGCTGCTAGCATGGCCTCCTGTGAGGCAGTTTCGTTGCGGAAGCTCTTCAGTGAGTTGCTTGTATACATGATGAATACCACTATGATTCTCTGTGACAACCAGAGGTGGGATTTGATTATAGAGGAATCTTGTATTTGATGATTGCTCCAGCAAATAAACATCAGATGCTGCCTTATCTGCGATATGGTAAGTCGATGATCAAGGAGGCTCCATTGCATTGAGACTGATGTATAGGTCGCTGACATTTTGACAAAGCCTCGGGGAAAGATCAAATCTATGATTTTCCAGAACGACTTGGAGTCGTCGAGAGACCTTTGTAAAAGGGTCCTGCATGTTGCATGCATTGACTCTGGGAGCTCTGGGGGCTTGCGGTTCTTACTGGAGCAACATACGACCACAGGGTGACTCACCCTCCCCTGGTGGTGCGCATTGGGACAAGATGATTTGCTCTCTTATGAGACAGGATGATTCGCTCTCTTGTGTAGTAGGATGATTAGTTCTCCTGTGAGGTCTGGATGATGTGTTCTCCATGACAATTGTAGCAGGATGATTAGTTCTCCTGTGAGGTCTGGATGATGTGTTCTCCATGACAATTGTAGCAGGATGATTAGTTCTCCTGTGAGGTCTGGATGATGTGTTCTCCATGACAATTGTAGCAGGATGATTAGTTCTCCTATGAGGATAAGATTGATTAAGTTCTCCTCTCGAGGCATCCTACCCATGTAGCCCGGGACTCATGGGAAGTACCTCTCATTTGATCAATGAGCAGGGAAATGAAGATAGGGACCATAGTAGTACCGATGGATGCATCGCTGTATCTACCGTACTCCCTATGCTAGGATGACCTTCATTCATTTGGGATCAATGGTACTGGTCTGGGATCAGTGGTAGGAGTGGTACCTACTATGACGCTGACTTCGGGTTGGTTGAGACTGGTCTGGGACCTGTGGTACGCACTCTCAGACTGATTTTGAGTCAGTGGAGAATGATACTGGTCTGGGACTAGTGGTAGGAGTTGTAACCACTATGACATTGACTTTGGGTCAGTTGAGATTGGTCTGAGATCAGTGGTACATACTCTAAGATTGACTTTGAGTCAGTATGATACATCCTCGATCATTTCTTCTTCATAATTCGGACAAAAGCAGAGCATAATAGAACAAAGCAGAGCAGAGCAGAACAAAGTAGAGCAGTGCAGATCAGTACTGGGCAGAACAAAACAGAATATAACAGTGCAGATCAGTATAGGGAAGAACGAGACAGAGCAAAGCAGACATAATAGAGCAAAGCAAGGCAGGGGTCAAGCTGTACAGGGCAGTGCATTTGATGGATGAACAGTGGCAACTGACAGACAAGATTGCAGATGGAGTTCTCCCTAGTTGAGAGGGAGTTTTAAAATTGGCAACTAGGGCCAAACTCCATGTGGGTCATCTTATTCATGGCTGATAATATTTTTATTAGATTCCTCTTGTCGAGAGGTGTAGGATTGATCTAAAGATCATCCGATTCTGATAAGTATTTATGGAGATGTGAATTTATTTTGATTATGGAATAATTATCAAGCCAACCAACAACTAATGTAGGCTTAGAAGCCCAACAGTCGCATCTATTCAATCATCAACAGTTGTGTATAAATACAGGAGGTCTTTTCCTCATTTGGACACACTCTCTCATCACATCTCTCTCTCTCTCCTGCGCAGAAAAGAGGCTCTTCTCCTACTGCGCAGAAGGAGACTCTTCTCGCACATGTGTGGAAGGAAGGATGCAAATTTAGGGCTGCAAATGCAAATCAGAAGTTTGACCAGCGTTGACCATCTTTCTCCCTCTTTGAACTGTGTTGTAGGTGGTTCTGACTATCCTCAGAAGGCTACATTTTTTGGTAAAGGAATCAAGCCGATCCGACGGTCGGTTTGCAAGATATTGTCTGCCCTAGTTTATTGACTAATGCCGCTGATCTAGATGATCTGACAGATATTGACTGATGCCGATGATACTGATGCCGGTGATGTTGATGATGCCGGTGATGCCGATGATACTTATGCCGGTGATGTCGGTGATGCGAATGATGCCGGTAATGCTGATGATACTGATGCCGGTGATGCCAATGATACTGATGCCGGTGATGCCGATGATGCTAATGCTGGTGACGTCGCTGATGCCGATGATATTGATGCCGCTGATGCCGATGATACTGATGCCATTGATGCCGATGATGTTGATACTGCTAAAGCTGATGCCGCTGATCTAGGGTTTGCTGCTGCTGATATAAATCAGATTTTTGTACTATTTCTCTCTGCTGAATTATTGAAGATAAAAGAAGATTTGATTAAAGGGTTTCCCCATATTGGGGTTTGTCCCTGGCTAGTCGCCACATCTTGTGTCTCTTGTCTTGGCTTGTTTTCTGTTGATCATTTAATGTTCTATTTGCACTTTACTTTTGTACACGTGATTGCTAATTTGTGGATAATAACAAAAAAGATAAGTAAACTGCTCTAAGCATAGAACATACCATAACTTAACATTTATTGACCATTCGGTTCTAGGGTGGTACTACTTAGGAAATCCCGACTTTGGGTGCGTGGTCCCACTCCTTTACCTGCACATATTACTCCCTCTCCACTCACTATATCCCGATTCATCTTTTCTCCCACCTGGGTCCACATTCCCATTCTGGGTCGACATAGGGCTAGCCTCCCTATCCCCTTGCCCCCACCTTGGGCCAGGCCTAGAATGATGCCCCAGAGGTTGAAGCAATTAAAAGAAAAGTGAAAAGCATATTTGGCCACATTTAACAGGAAATTGTACCACAAAATGCAAAAAATGGTCGGGACAAAAATAATTAGCACATTGGCAAAATCCATTACATGAGCTCTACCCCAATCCATGGCCATCACCTTGGTTCAATAGGCCCTAGATGAGCCTCCTCTATCATTCAAGAACCCATGATTGTCCGAAACCCTCTGCCCTACCTAAAAGGGGGTAATCACGGCTATATCTTACACATCATGCTCTTGTCCATTAAGCTCCAAGTAGTTAATTAAATAAAATTCATATAAGGCAAAAGGTATATGAAAAAGGGTTGAAAAATCAAGGTCGGGGCATCTCATGTACCACGATTTCTCCCTCCTATACATTACATACCCAGGTGTGGGCTTCCCCTTATCTAACTACCCCTATGCCCCACTATGTGGCCCATGATTGCCCCTCTCATTCCCTATTCTATTCCACTTACTTGTCACTTGCCACCCCCATTAGAGGGATGTACCTTGGCCATACTATCCCCTTTAAGGGTTGAAACCACCTAATAAGGTACTTGGCTAACCCCCTTTGGAGCTTGGAGACACTAGCACATGCCAAAGCCCATTATGGAAGGGCATGCCATTATTAAGTGCCCACGTTGTTATCCATGATTGGTAAGCTCTTTTACTCGATTATTTGAATAACTGGTTGTACTAGAAGCCTAGGGGACACATTGGATCTTATGTAGGATTATAGGTGATTTCCATTTGGGTTTGGTCTCCCTATATGGGATCCTAACCCCAGAGGTCTACGTTCGCACATGTAGGGTGTGCATAGAGAGCCATTGACCTCCACAACAACAAACAACATTCCACGGATTTTCATGGATGCTTAGAGATTACTATCAATCCACTTTTGGGATGATGGTGATATGCTTGTTACATTATGCCCAATAGGCCCTCAGAGGAGCCCCACACTCTTGGCAAGTGTCCTAGGACTTGTACGATGTCATGGCAACATTCATTCCACTTCTTGGACCCTTGCAGAGGATCTACAAGCATCTCCAATTCACGTGGAGACCCATGGGATCATTTATGTGCCCTTAGACCAACTGGGAGCACCATAGGTCTACTACTTGGAGAACAAGGGGCCACCTCCTTGTCCATCATATTCCGAGGAATTTATTCCTCAATATGGCACTTCTGGATATTATTATGCCTTTGTAGGGTCCTACGACATGTACATATTATTATTTGGCCCCTTGTGAGGCTTATTTTTACACTTGTGAGCTAGTTTGGTGGGCTTGTCACCAATAGGGGTTTTATTTGCACATTATTTTATCATTAGGGGCTAACATAGGCCCATAGGCTAATTCTAACTCCTTAGGAGGCTATATATTAATGTTAGATACATTCATTTGGATCATCACTTGATTTGGGATCTCTCTAATCATAGAGAACTTCACATTTTTTCCTTGGAGGATATTTTCTGGACATGGATGAATTTTGATGTATGGATTTGGGCTACTTATCTTGTCTTGGAGCTTTGTCTTGTGAATGAAATGTTGGTTGGATATACTCTATAACATTGTAAGTGAATTTTGATGTTATTATTCTTGTTGTTGCATACTTGCTAAAATTAGGGCTAGTTGCTGCATGATTGAAATGTGGAATTGAGCATGTTTTGGCTAATTTAATGTATGGGCCAATGTTATATGAATGAAATGTCCTAGAGATTATTTGTCTCAATAAGCTTGTAATGTTTGCTTTGAAGTATAAATGCTTGAAGGTCACTTTTCTTTTCTTCCTCTTAACATTGGATGAAATTGACTTTTTGGGCATCCTTGATCAAGAAACCAAGTTCTTACTCATCATCATCCTTGACTCCATATCCTCAAGTTAATTAGGCACCGATCTCTTAAAAAGGGTGGTCATCCCCTTCACGTTTTTCACCTTTTATCACTTTTTCCTAGGTCTAGCTTGGTTACTCTCCCTAGGGCATCAATTTCCCAGGAATTGACCCAATGAAAAACTTCAATCTCCTATAGGTTACTGCGCTTTTGGGTCCCCTCCCTCTCCTCTAAATTTGAGGCAATTCTAATGGTGGAATCTTCGGGAAGCCCAAGCCCTAGCTCTAGGATCGAATTTTGCCTAGGCATCCCCAAGGCTAGACCTCAACAGGATCAATTCAACCTTTTGAAGTAAATATTCTTGTTTGGTCCATTCCCTACAACGTGCCCAGGATAGGAACATCATTCTTTGCTGCATTCCATCCTCGAACTTGGGCTGGGTCCACTTGGCCCCGTGTGGCCCTACTTCTCAATAAAGATTATTTGTTAAGGACCATTTGGGAATCCAAGTTTCCCAAGGGTTATAGGGATTGAGAACCTCGTCTGTAAGTCTATTCCTTCTCCCTCAACCCTCCAATCCTGACCCCTTACCCTTGGAAGAACAAGGCCCTTGCTTAAAGAGCAAGCAAGTTCCATTCTTCACTCCATCCTCGGGAAAAGGGTTTCTAGGGTCACCTCCCACCTATTCATTGACATATACTTTACAAGTGATCCCTACACTATCGGGACTCCTCCCATCAGTGAAACTCCGTAAAGAGCAGGGAGACTTCGGTGTGGTGAAAGTGGGTTAGGCCTCCATCATTGCCTTGAACCTAGCAATTTCCCTCTTAGGTTCCCCATTAGGTCCCCTATTGGTTTGAGTGGTAACATTTTTGGCACCGTTGCCCGGGATCGAAATGTGTGTTTTGTTCCCCATAGAAGATATTGACATGTCATTATTGGTGACTCCATTGGAAGAACAAAGCTCTAGTTCTTCACTGAACTTTAAGGTCGATGCTTGTAGGATGAAGCGAGCATTTTTCGAGGCATCTTTAATTTCACCCTAGCGACACCCACATATGTTTCATGTATACCTCAAATATTTTGTCGTTTTTTCGTAAATTTCCCACTTTGGACATTGCTAGAATCCCTGGACATCCTAATCATGTTGCGGGAAGGATGGTACGTGGCATGCCTATGTTTGATGGTGATCCACTCTCCACAGCTGACCACTTAGAAAGATTTAATGCACATGCTTCAAGAGAGAAGGTTGTCCACCAAGATGTCCTTATGTTATTGCTCATGGGATCTCTCGGTGGTCATAATTCATGGCTGCACAATCATGAACCTAGGAGCATCTCATCTATTGAAGAGTTCGTTGAAGGCTTTCTTAGACATTTTCAAGTAGACCCTGCATTAAGCATCAAAGAGGATGCTTTCATTGAGCATCATCAAGACAAGGGTCTAGGCAATGAGCAAGAAGATGAGTCCTCTTTGGGTCCACATGATGAAAATAATGATTTTGAGGACACATGTTGATTTGGGGTAGCATCGGATGTGCTCTAGCCACGAAAATTGGTGGAGAGGCTAAAGCACATGAGATCTCCGATACCTAGAAATGGTTTGGGCAAACTCTAACCAGTTTGGGAGATATTAAAATAATTAATATTTTTAATGGAGTCCCTAACTCTAAACTTAGGGAAAATAAAATATTAATGTGAATTAATATAAAACTGAGTTAGAATGGTCCAAAAGTCATGGATCAAGCCAGATCTAATCTTAGCCGTTGATTAGGGACTTAATCTCGGTCGTTGAATTGTCAACGAGAAAAGTACGAGGGTCAATTGGAGAACACACTGAGTTGATCAAGAATTCGATTTTCTGGGGCAAGGCTTGCTGAGGAAATCGAAGGAGTTATCAGAGTTGCAGCTGAGGGGCAGTGAATACAGAAGCATAGAGGCAGAGAGGGTACCGGGAGCATCAACGTAGAAGCTGGGAGAGAGGGATGCAGAGCCAGCTAGAGGCCACACAGAGCCAGTCAGGGCTCACACAGAGGCAGCCAGGACTTGCGCAGTGCCAGAGAGAGCCAGCGTGGGTGATGTAGAGGCTCTAGATGCTAATACAGTACCTCTAGAGGTTGATGCAGGGCGAGTTGGGGTGACACTGGGCCAGAGAGGCTGACAATCCCTAGAGGGAGACGCTGGAGATTTCGTGGGGCAGATTAGAGCTGAGAGCTATGGGATTGTTCATCTGAGGTTTTAGCCGAAATATCTGTCTCCGACTGGGAGATACTACTGCCAAGATCATTCTCTGTTGGGTGAGCGGTTTGGTACCCAGATTGTATTATGAAGCTACTCAATAATAAAACCATCAGATAGCTGCATCGGTTTTCCCGCATTGGGCTTTTCTGGGGACATTAGTCCAAAAATAACGGTGTCACTTGTGTTCTTGTTTTTCCTTCAGTTGATGATCTTAATGTGTTGAGCATCTATTTGTGTTTATTTTCAGTATTTACATGGTAAATAACTTGTTAAGTAAACAAAACAAGTAGGCAGAAATAAATCAGAAAGTACATGATGGATTTCTAACAGATAGACTTAGAATTTCCAACATGGTATCAAAGCAAGGTTGCAGATCATAGGAGAACTGAGGGCATCAACCAAGTAGAGTAGCAACAACAGAAACAATTGTCCTGAATGACAAACGCTGTTCCTAGTGGAAAAGTAGCAAGGAAGGGGTGACACAGTGCCTGTGTCATCAAGTTTGAGCAGGGAGAAGGATCAACGCAGTGGCAAAAAGGAGCAAACCTGACCTACGCAGTGCCCGGTCATCTTTCTTAGTCAGGAAGGATTGGCGCACGTGGCTAAGAGGTGTAGATTTTGCTGGTGCTAGGATTGCGCAGAGCCTAGAAGCTCTAACCTTTAGTTCGCTGAGGCACAGGAGGCTGTGGTAAGTTGTGGAGTGATGCTAGCGGGGTACTGTGGTCAGAATAGTACCTAACAGGGCAAGACCAAGGAGGAGGGAGTTGCTGTGGAGGATTTCTAGCGAAGAAATTC
Source organism: Pinus taeda (assembly GCA_000404065.3). Taxonomy (NCBI): domain Eukaryota; kingdom Viridiplantae; phylum Streptophyta; class Pinopsida; order Pinales; family Pinaceae; genus Pinus; species Pinus taeda. Next base: position 233,714 of record APFE031589232.1, on the reverse strand, counting down.
GGATTAGTGGTGTAGCTGCACTAACGATCAGAGTGGGGGCATCTCGACATTGGCAGAGGGGTTTCCAGGAGGGAAATTGAGGCTGAGAGGGAGTCACACCGAGAACTTCCAGAAGGGAAGTAGAGGAGCTGCGAAATGGCAGTGAATGGGGTAAGAGACTAGGATAGACTGGACGGAGCCTCAAACTTCGTAGTCTGGAAGGCCAGAATGTTGTCCGTTCTAGACAGGAATCATCTCAAGCACTTCGCCTTAAAGACGATAGTGAGCCCAATTGTCCCGGTTGAGAACGACAAGTACGAGGAGGCAATGGTGAGGGCCAAGAGCATCATCCTTGATGGGGTTAAGGACCATGTTGTACCACATATTGTCGAAAAGGAAATGACAAATGCGATGTGGGAGGCCCTGACGAAATTGTATTAGCATACTTCCGTGCAGAGTAAGATGCTACTAGAAAATCAGCTGCTGTCATACTAGATGCAGAAGGGAGAACATATCAACACCTTCCTCGGTCGATTGAAGGAGATCCGGGATCAATTGACTTCCATAGTGGCCATGCCGGATCAAGAATTGATGGTGAGGACAACCCTGAACGCAATCTCCGAAGACTCTGAGGTGTTCTTCTTGGATTATACCTTGCTACGGGAGCCCCGAAGAGGAGTAGCAGTACTGGCAGATGTCATTAGGGATGGATGCAGATGGAGCGATAAAGGCAGCTACAATGCAGGATTCATAGGACAGCGTGAGGCATCAGTGCGAGATGCATTGAGTTGTTGCAACAGTGGAGAGGTTAGAGAAGGGGCACTTGTCAGCGACAGAGGGAGTTTCAGCATTGAGGGTGTCTCTAGCCAGACAGAGATGTCAGAGTTGGGGTTACTTACCTTTTATTAACTGAGTTGTAGTGCAACAGTTAGTAGTGGCAATGCTATGGGCACACGATGCAACATGATGAGAGGGGTTGCCGTACGGATGCAGCAGTGGCAGTGGCAGGGCCATGGGTAGCAGTACATGATGCATCAGTACAGAGGATGTTGGGCAGCAGGCCTAACATCAGCACTAGGGAACGATGCTGGATGATTACGGTGATACTCAGTGAAGAGTATTACTATAGCAAAGTCCTCGCTAAGAGGGAGAGTTGATTTGGGGTAGCATCGGATGTGCTCTAGCCACGAAAATTGGTGGAGAGGCTAAAGCGCATGAGATCTCCAATACCTAGAAATGGTTTGGCCAGAATCTAACCAGTTTGGGAGATATTAAAATAATTAATATTTTTAATGGAGTCCCTAAGTCTAAACTTAGGGAAAATAAAATATTAATGTGAATTAATATAAAACTGAGTTAGAATGGTCCAAAAGTCTTGGATCAAGCCAGATCTAATCTTAGCTGTTGACTAGGGACTTAATCTCGGTCGTTGATTTGTTAACAAGAAAAATATAAGAGGAGGCTTGAGGGTCACTTGGAGAACACACCGAGTTGATCAAGAATTCGATTTTTTGGGGCAGGGCTTGCTGAGGAAATCGAAGGAGTGATCAGAGTTGTAGTTGAGGGGTAGTGAATACAGAAGCAGAGAGGTAGAGAGGGTACCAAGAGGATCAACGTAGAAGTTGGGAGAGAGGGATGTAGAGCTAGCTAGAGGCCACACAGAGCCAGCTAGTGCCCACGCAGAGGCAGCCAGGAGTTGCGTATTGCTAGAGAGAGCCAACGTGGGTGATGCAGAGGCTCTAGAGGTTGACGCAGGGCGAGATGGGGTGACGCAGGGCTAACGTTGGGCCAGACAAGCTGACGCAGTCCCTAGAGGTAGACATTGGAGATTTCGTAGGGTAGATTGGAGCTGAGAGCTGTGGATTGTTCATCCTCGGTTTTAGCCGGAATATTTGTCTCTAGTTGAGAGGTACTACTGCCAGGATCTTTCTCTGTTGGGTGAGCTGGTTTGGCACCTAGATTGTATTCAGAAACTGCTTAATAATAAAACCCTCAGATAGTTGCACTGGTTTTCCCGCATTAGGTTTTTCCGGGGACATTAGTCCAAAAATAACGGTGTCACTTGTGCTCTTGTTTTTCCTTCATTTGATGATTTGTAATGTGTTGAGCATGTACTTGTATTTATTTTTAGTATTTACATGGTAAATAACTTGTTAATTAAACAGAACAAGTAGGCAGAAATAAATCAGAAAGTATGTGAAGGATTTCTAATAGATAGTCTTAGAAATTCCAACACATCGAATGTGCTCTAGCCATGAAAATTGGTGGATAGGCTAAAGCACATGAGATCTCCAAGACCCAGAAATGGTTTGGGTAGATTCTCACCAGTTTGGGAAATATTAAAATAATTAATATTTTTAATGGAGTTCCTAAGTCTAAACTTAAGAAAAATAAAATATTAATGGGTATTAATATAAAATTGGGTTAGAAGGTTCCAAAAGTCATGGATCAAGCCAAATCTAATCTTAGCCGTTGATTAGAGATTTAATCTCGGCCATTGAAGGACCAACAGGAAAAGTATAAGAAGAGGCTTGAGGGTCAGTTGGAGAACAGACTGAAGGAGACTAGTCAGTTCGATTTCTGGAGCGGGGTTAGCTAAGAAATTTGAACTAGTGGTCTGGAGCGCAGTAAGAGGTAGTGGGTACGGAACAGAGTCAGGAACAACAGTAGAGGACCAACGCAGAGGTTAGAGAGGCAGACGTGGAGCCTCTCAGGTAGACGCAGAGGCAGCAGAACTGCGCAGTCAGTGGAGGGCCTGCGTGGGTGACGCAGAGAGGCCCAGTGCTGACGCAGAGAGGCAGGAGCTGGCGTAGAGGGTCTGGGAGTTGTGCAGAGCCCAGCAAGCCTAACGCTGAGACTCGGAGAAGTGTTGGAAAATTTTTCTCTGTTGGGTAAGCTAGTTTGGTACCCAGTTGTACTGAATAATTGTTGAATAATAAAAATCCTCCTCTACTGCAGAAGTTTTCCCGCATATATTTCCTTCTAGCCTTGTATATAATTTCTATTTATTTTGTGCACGTATTTGTTGAGTTTTCTTGATTTTTCTCCGCAAATTTGAAGAAAGGCACCGATTTTGGCTTGGATCTAGTTGTATATTTTTTTGCAGGCTTGATCTGCCATCATATCTTGAAGGAAAATCGTTTTTTGAAGCGAAGATCACCCTCCGAGCCTAGAAGGCTAGGGTTTTGAGGGCAATGAAATATTTTTGAAGCCGTCTTGGATTTTTGTTGTGACTGCAAGGGTTTGGAGGCCTAATTTGCCATCCTGATAGAGTTACTTCAAGGGGTTTTCACTCAATTTTTTTCGCAAATTTTTTTGAAGGGTTTCGCTTGGGTTGTTTGGCCGTTTTTGCTCTTCAAATCTCACTTTAGGGTAGTTTCTAGCCTAGAAGGCTTGTTTTGGAACTTAGTGAGGGTTTGATTCAGTTGTTTGTGTTTCAAATAAATTTTTTGAAGGCTTTTTCTTGAGGGCTGAAAGCTCCTTTACCCTCCTCTAGGCTGCAAGCCCTCTAGGGCTTAAAATTTTTTGCCTTCAATTTATTTTGTGCTAAACATTGTGATTTTTTAGGAGTTTCAACAATTTTTTGAGAGGGTTTCACCATATATTTTTGGCAAAAAATCAAATTTCAAGGGCTTGTTATCACTTGCAATCTTTTTTTTTGAAGAAATATTTTAGGCCTTTTTTTTCCTTAAGACCGAGAGCTCTTAGAGGGGCCTCTTCTATGATTGGTGCGAAGGGCTTATTGGTGGTGGAGGGCCAACTTTTTTTGAAGTAATTTGAGCCTTGATCTTAAGAAAATCACCATAAATTTTTTGATAAAATCTAAATAAAAGTTTAACTGATTTTCTGGGTTGTCTATGAGGTCTTGGAAGGCCTTCTTCCATCTAGACTGTGGGCATTTTTGGCTGGTGAATATCCTTGTTGAAGGCCGAGAGCCCTTGGAGGGTTGGATCAACTTGTTTGAAGTGTTTTGAATGACAATTGATAGCTGTTCTGATTTATCGTTGTATCACAAGGAGGTTGAATTGTGAAGTTCTTCATAATTGTAATTCTTCTTGAGTTGAAGAGTTCTTTCCCTTTGTCAAAAAGGACTTCTTCTCTTGTAATATACTAATAAAGATCTTGTTCTTGAGGGAGTTCGGGATCTCAATCGCATGGTATGCAACCTTAGTTAAAGGGAAGGCTTCTCTTTCTCTTTCCCTTTCTCTTAGTCTTTAGATCTAACTCATCTCTCTCGCATTGCTAGTTTAGATCTCATTTGTAAGTTGCATTCATTGACTATTTGATCTTTTTCATTTGGAATTGTTCTTTTTTTGGTTTCACTTGCAAGTTAAAGATTCAAATAGTCTCCTTCTAATCTTGTTAGCAATTTCATTTGCCATCATTCACATATGCATTCATTATAAAACTTTACTTGTTCCCATTATTTAATATAAGTAAAGCATCTTTAAAAGCATTCCTTGTAAAAGGTATTGTGAGATATTGCTCTAACTTCTAATCTAATTGCATTCTTCTTGTTTCATTGAGTAATCTTAAGAATTGCTTCATTTGAATCGTAAGCTTATAATCTTGTGCTCTCAAGTGATTATTATAAATGTTGGTTATAAATTTTCTATTGAAGCATTTTGTTATAATTGACCCTCACTGAAGCATTTGCATTTGCATCCTATATTGCATCCTTAAAATTTACCTCCAAGCATAAGCTTGGTTGGTAGAAAGATAGGACAACCTTCTCCACTGTTCAATTTGAGAAGCTTGACCCTTAAGCAATGATTAAAACAGGTGATGTTGCAGTTCTCTTGTGACCGAGTACCTTGTAGGGACAAAGGCACTTGGGTTGCTAGAAGGCCTGGGTAGGTATCGTTAATGAGGCCATAGCCTCTTTCCCTAGCCCTTCTCTCGACAACCTTGTTCTAAGACTTATTTCAAAATAATTGAGAAGGCCTTCACCCCTTACTTAGGCATATAATTAAAAGTAACCAAGATCTTGCATTTCACATAGGTAGATATTGCATCCTCATTTCATCATTGGTTACCTGTAATTAAAATTGTGAGCTCATTTTATACTCGCAAGTTCTATTTTATTACACTTGTCATTTTCAAGATTATTGTCTATGGATATCATCTTTATTTGAAGTACGGGTTATATTTCTCTTGCAAGCTTATCTCTTGTTGCCCATATCTTTAATTGTTGGTAATCTCTTGATCTTTTGTATTAACGCTTTCTTTGCAACATCGCTTATCTTATAACTTGATATTGTATCGTTATCAGCAAGCACTTCGATTTACATTTGATCATTGTTATTAAGGCATTGGTCTCATCACTGTTAATCTTATTAAGTGTCAAATTGATTTAATTGAATATATCTTTCAACATCTCATTGCTCAATAATAATATTCTTGCTAATTAATCCTTAATCAAGTTGTCTAGAGAGGTGATTGCCTTGCCCTTAGTCTCCTAAAAATTACTGTTCCAACAAGTTTTCCTTTTTTCTTTCATTTGTAGGGACTACCCGCCATAGCTTGTCTAGGAGAGAGCTTAAATAGAGTGAGTAGGGAATAGGTGACAACCCCGAGTTTGAGCGTTGCACCTTAGGTGTACACTTTGGGCGACAACATGTCCCAGGCTAACGATTGAGGCCAGGGAAGCCAAGAGGCTTAAACCTCATAAACCATCTAACCGGGTGTGATGACCTTAGGTAGAGTGGGAGAAATCTTGGTCGTTGATGGACAAATGCTTATGGCCATGAGATGACCCCGAAGATTCTTCCCCAGAGGTCTCTTCCTGGAGATTTTGGTGGAAGGATGGTCTAGTATTGTCGAGGTTGGAATGCGGGGAAACATGGCATGGTGGTCCTCTATGTGGGCATGTATGTTAACAAGGTGAAGGATCCCCAAATCGTATATGATGGGAAGACCTATGTTACTTGGGAGCGGGAGCGGGAGCGACCATTTTCAGAAGCTCCCGGTTTGGGAGTGAATCCGGGAGCGATTTTTTAAAAATATATATATTTTTTAATTTTTGATACATATATGTCAACAAAAACATGTAGAATGATATTAGACATAAAACAGAAAAAAACATAGATTGATCATTGAACCATATCACATCAATCATCTAGAAATTATAATCGTCATCAACCATGTCCACAAGATAGTAAAATACATATTACAACTGCAACATATTGAGTCTCATGAATCTTGATTCATCAAATTCAATCTTAAAGTTTCAACTTCAAGTTTTCAAAATTGAAATTCAATAGCATTTATCATCATTGATCACCAAAGTTGTACTTTTAAGCTAAGTTTAACCATTACAAGAAGTAATATCTTAGATATTTCTAAGTCCTAACTTCTAACTGTTAACATGATATGAAATGTTATAAATTTATAAAATGAAACAAGAATAATGAAATGAAATGAAACAACTTTAGTCTTTCACGAAGCATCATATTCATAATTCACAATCATTACAAATGAGTTATAATTGCCAATTGCCAACTTCAAACTTCAAATTTTCATTGTCACAATCATATATTGTTTACAAAAAATATCATTATGATATGAAAGAGTCAAGAGTCAAGAGTCAAGGACTCAAGACTCAACAGTTATGAGAACTAATAGAAACTAGAAAAGACAAGTAAACTGTAAATCTACATGTGGCCCTTGCCACGAGAGTCTCCAGGAGTATAAGCAGGTCATGGTGGTCTTCTAGGAGTCTCCCGCACAGACCGACTACCAAAACTAGAAGGCACATGCCCTCCATGTGAGGGTGTAGATGGAGGTGGCAACAGCAAAGGAACAAGACTCGAAATTCGAGCACTGCTACTGGATGGTGGAGGTGGCATGGCTGTTGCAGCTGCTTCATCTTCATCCCTTATAAGTTCCTCTTCCAGTTCTTTAAGATGTATAGTGCCATCCTCCAAATTGTCTTCCTCTGGGTGGTTGTCCCAAATTTTATATGTGGGATCCTCATAAGCTCGATCACAGTAATGACTCAACAACCTCAAGTTGTAGTGCACATAAACCAAGCTTTCTGCCTGGTTTTCATTGAGTCTGTTTCTTTTCACATTATGTATGAAGCTGTAGGTGCTCCAAGACCTCTCTGCAGAAGAAGTATTTACAACTTGTGAGAGAACTTTTTTTGCCAATTTTGGCAAAAGTCCCTGGCCGTCATATGATTCCCACCATGTGAGAGCATCAAATCTGTCTCTATCTTCCATTGCATGAAAGGTACCAAACAAACCAGTGCAACTGAAGTATCTGCCTGATTCAAGATGCACACTAGCACATTCCTCCCTGTTAGGTATCAACTTTTCTAATGCTTGCAAATATCCTGTAGATACTTCTTCATCTATATGAGGTTTGATCCTAACCCCACCCCCTGGTGCAGGTTGGCCCAACCAAGATGTAGAGTAGTATTTTGGCGTAAGGATATACGCCAAGCAATGTAGTGGAAGATTAAGTCTATTCCATCGTTCACACACACAATCGTGAATCAGTTTGTACAAGTCGGGATCTCTGTTATGAACAATATCTTTTATTTGCCCCAACATGGTGTCTATTTGCTCATACACCTCACCAATCACTGGGTTGTCTATATCTGCAAACCGAATCATGTGATAAATGGGCTTGGTGAAATCCAAAACTTGCCTCACACTTGTCCAAAATTGGCCATCAAGAGCGGCCTCCTCCACCATTTGAAAACCTCCCCTGTCAGCTGCATTTGTAGCCCTTTCCTTCAATACCTGCCAATGTGGACTTAATACCATGCTAGCCAATGACTCTCTTACCTTCAAAAGGTGTCTGAAGGTGAGGTAATAGCTACCAAATCTAGTCCTCGAAATCTTCAACAACACCAATCTTGAGTGACTACGGAAAAGGCCATGGGTATTGCTATGATTTGTAATAAATTTTATCATTTGTTTCCCTTTCTTGTACAAATCACCAATCCATTTGTATTGTTCATTTTTGTTCTCAAAAACATCATGCATCAAAAGGTTCAATGTGTGAACCAAACACCCAAACCAAAATATGTTGGGATATTTATCCTTAATAATTGCTCCCACTGCCTTACAATTAGGAGCATTATTAGTGATGACTTGGATGACATTGTATGGCCCAATACGGTCAATTGTTTCAAGTAATGCTTCTGCAATGTTGATGGTGGTCTTGAACTTGTCTGAGTAATCATATGCATTTAAAAAGATGGCAACACTAAGAGACACAACAAGAACACTTATCAATGGTTTGCCTTTTACATTTGTCCATCCATCAGATACAATGGACACCCCATGGTAAGTCCAAGAATTTGTCATTCTATTCAAAGAATGTGATATTTTTGCTTTTTCATGATCAAGTCCAACGGTTTTTGCCTTCTCATACCCAGGGCTCTTGTATCCTTTAGGGGCATCCTTTATGGCAGAAACCATTTCTTATTTGTCAATGGTTTTAGGGCTTGGAATTCGTCTTTTGAAGATTCTATGAGTAGACAAATGTGGACTCATATGGGAAAAGTGATGAATGGGGTTAAATTGAGTGGAGGGAAGTGATGTATATGATGTGGGGAAGTGGGACCACACAACCAAAATCGAGATTTCCTATGTAGTGCCAGCCCTAAAGCTAATAACCTGTAAAGGAGATCCCACGGGACTAGGACACAAGGCTAACCACCAACTCGAGCAGAGGAGACAAGTGCATAGACCTAGACCACTCTTTCTACGAACCCACCCCCCATCAATCCATGCCCAAAACTATCCATGATAAGTAAGCAAAATTACTCAACTATACCAATGAAAATTCATACCTTCGAAGTCAATAGGCCCACTTTCAAACATACGATCATAACAGATGGGAGAGGGACCACATGGCTAGCTTAGGTGGCGGAGATAGTGGCACATCGAGCTATCTAGTGGATGTAAGGGGCTGCTAGCTGTCAATTGAGGACCACCTAGAAGAAAATTTTCTCATGTGGATACTACCCATAGCTGGTGGGTAATGGGCTGCATGTCCTTCAGCTTCTTGTAAACTTGCTCTAAGCCAAGCAGGTCTCTTTCTAGTTTCTAGAATAATAACAAGTTATATAGGTTCGCTTGGTCATTTTGGTTCTTCATGATGATCAACTTCGAGTTCCGAAGAAATGGTTTGTCATGGACTATCCTCATTAGGAAAGACAAGTCCTTATTCATCAAAAGTCAATGGGGATATCTTTGGACTTCTTCTATGCAACACTTTCATCAAATGTGACATCTCTACTCACTTCAATATGTGTTGTTCTTTGATGTAGATTCTATATGCCTTGGATGAGTTGTTATATCCAAAGAACATTCCTCTCGTACTTGTAGGATATAACTTCTTTCTCTTGTCCTTGGAAATATGAATGTAGACTAGACATCCAAAGATTTTGAGATGATCAACATTAGGCTTCTTTCTAGTAAAGGCTTCCTCTGGAGTTATGTCGTCATGAATTCTGTGAGGGCTTCTATTTTGAACGTAGACTACAGTCATGGAGGCTTCTCCCCATAAGAATTTTGGAAGATCTTGATCATGTAACATGGCTCTTACATATTCTTCAATAGACCGATTCTTCTTTTCAGCTACACGATTATGTTGGCGATTACAGGGAACTTTCAGCACCTTTTAATCCCAACTTCCTTACAAAAGGCCACAAGTTTTTTAGATGTATATTCACCTCCATTACAGATGACAAGGTCTTGATCTCCCTTTCTGTCATATTTTCAACTTCGGCTTTAAACTCTTGGAATTTTTCGATACTTCATCTTTAGACTTCAAGAAAAGTATCCAAGTCTTTCTGGAATAGTTATCAATAAATGTTACATAGTATAGATGACCACCAAGTGATTTTTCAGACATTGGGCCACAAACATCAAAGTGAATTAGGTTCAAGATTTCTTTAGATCTTGAGTCACTGCTAGTAAATGGCTTCTTCACATTTTTTCCAAGAGCACACCCTTTACAAACTCCTTCATGTTCTTCGTTCAATTGGAGCATACTTGTAACCACTTGACTCAAGGAAGGCAATATCTTGTAATGGAGATGGCCATATCTTTTATGCCACAATTCACATGGATTGATGTGACTGTGCACTAAAGTTTGAGGAGGAGGAGTTAGAAGTATATACAACCTCCCCTCATGAATCCCAATAATTTTGGCATTATCTATACTAGATCCCTTAGCCCAAACAACCACCTTGGCATCTATAAATGTTATCTTGTCTCCTTTATCATCTAGACAAGAAACAAGTAATTTCTTTTTCAAACCTAGAACATAGAGGATGTTGTTGAGATGAATGTTCCCACCAGATTCTACCTCAATGGAGGCAAATCCAATGCCTTTGACCAAATAGCTATTTTTGTCTCCAAGTTCAACTTTGTGAGAAGATATTTCTTTTGATAGAGTGATGAAATGTCCACATTCACCTATCATATGCCTTGAAGCTCCACGATGGATTACCCATATGTTGCCATCTTCAATTAAACCTGTAAGAGTAGGGTAAACACTTCCACACTTCCTTAGATAGTTTAGAAACGAAGTTGGTGATGTATCCTTTGATGGATTCAAAGAGAATACTTAAAGCCTTGGGACCTTTCTTCATGTACTTGACCATTGAAAGAGAGAGAGTGTTGCTACAAGGATGTCTTCAATCAAGAGTGCCAACAAAACGTGATCTTCAGGCTTCCTTCCTTCACCTTAGTTCTAATTCCATGTTGAGAAACCAAGAGTAGTGTAGATTCATGCTTGATTCCTCTTCTTGATAATTAATTGTGAATGTTAAATGTCTTCTTCACCAAGCAATCATACAAATGTACAAAAACATAGATCACAATGAGACAAAAGACACCAAAATTTGGCTGTTAGCCAGGGAAAAACCCAAAGGGGAAACCCAACAATCCTTCTCTTATAGAATCAAATCAAAATGGGATATCCAAGACCAAACTACCACAAAGATTCTGAGTCATGCCCTCCTCCAACTCTCCTTCAACAAGCCAAAGTCAGTGTTGGTCAAACCCCTTCAAAACTAGTCCAAACTCAAAATTTCAGCCTTGCAGTAGAGGCTGAATCTCAACCCTGCAAATTACCTCGGAAATGCCACAAATTTTGCACATGCAAGTTGTAGTAGGGTAGAAAACTTCAATTTCTTCTCCTCCTTTTCCTCCCTTCTCTCTCATTTGACTTCGGCCTTTCTTCTTGTTGTCTAGGTGCAGAAAATGATAAATGTTGTGATAAATGAATTCGTTCTCCAAGAGGTCAAATTGTTTCTTATATATAGTCGTCCAAGAGGGTTGAAGAGTGTTGAAATTCTTTATTACTCTTTTGACTCTGACCATGAAGAACATGCTTTGACAAAATATAAATGAATATAATAAATACATCAATGATAATTTTATATTATGAAGACCGAATCTAGTTACAATTTCAACACATCATACTTGAGAATGAATCCCAAGACAAGGTGTTCACCTAATCAAATAGATCCAAGTGACATTTATTATTATTTAAATGAGATAAGAAGCTTGTTGATTCATCCCAAGATAAGGTGATCACCCAATATAAGTTCTTGAAATGTTAAAAGAAAAGAAAAAAAGGGGCTAGGTGACCAAAGCCCCCTTCATATCACATGGGTGGCTCTCCTATAATCTATGAAGACACTTTCATAACAACAACCTTACAACCTCTAGTGACAAAAGTGCAAGAAGATAACTACCAAAAGATAATGCAAGGAATAACTACCTTGTAAATGCAAATATTGAGCTCAACAAAGAATATACACAGAAAAGAAAAGAAATATATTACTCCAAGAAATATAATACACAAGGAAAAAGCTCACCAATAAAGCTACTCCACATTTCTTCCTCTAAATGTTCAATACCCTCCTCCATAGGGGGAATTTGTAACAAGATTTCCAAAACATTGCGTATAACCATTTGTAAACTGCAATATTGAGACACTATGTTAGTTCCCACACTACAAAAGTAACCAAGTTCTTGTTAGTGGGAGGAAACCTCCAAAGACTAGGAAAATATTATGCTCATAAAATTTTCAATAAAAAGAAATAGGGAAGTTTGGAGAAAAATGATTAAGCAATGTCATAAATAATCATTGTTGTTTTCTATACTAGAATTTGTTTAGTTGAAGATCTTTGCAACACGAAGTAGAAATTTAAATGGAAATTTATCATGTGGACACAAACCACAGTCAACGAGGCAGTACCTTTAGAATGTTACATAAGTATTACATCTAAACAATAAATGATGATAAAATAACATAAGAAAAGATAAAAATAGCCCAAAGGTCACTATTAGAAAAGAACAAGAAATGTTACAATAGATAAGCACAAATCTATGGCATACCCCACAAAGCTCAACTATGCAAAAGTTATAGGTTAAACTATTATCCTCTTTGGAGCATGGCCTATTTGAAGTCTGCAAGATAATTCATTTTGGTGGAGGGTATATCCAGACATTAATCTCCAAGCTCCAAGCTCTACAGCAAACAATATCTTGTACACGTGAAGTCACCTAGACTCAAGGTAGTACACTCATGGAAGTCGACACTTTCTTCACATGAAAGAAGTTAGAGGAGTGCACTCTATGTTAGATCATTGCGAAAGTTGTAACCGATCTCTACAAATGATGGTGTATGTGGTTTCAAGTCAAGGAAGACCCTCGCAACCCACCCTACCAAAAGAAAAACAAAACAAAAAAAGAACCAAAAAGAAGAAAAATTATATATATATATAGACACACACACACACTGTTAGAAGTGTTGTAGGAAATGAAACCAAATATACATTAAAGAGATTTGATTAATAAGTGGAGACATTTACAAAAGGTACAACCTTAATTTACATATGTACTAAATTAATTATATGTATTTATTATCTATATTTATCGTAATGTGGGGGTATTATATTACAAATCAACCCTCCTAAATCCTTTGACCTCAAAGCATTAGTAAAGATGAGTGCCCTAGCATAAATTCATCATTCTCCCATGTCAGTTTGTCTTCAAGTAGGGTATGTCACTTGATAGATGATCATTAACACTTGAATGAACGTATTTGGTTATCACATTTAAGACACCTTATAGTTTCGCTACTAGTCTTCCTTCTTCATCGAAGAGGCATAACTCCATGAGCTAAGGTTATTGGTCCCAACTTTCTCGTAGGTATAATATATGACAAATATTATGTAGCATCTCCCTAGTTGGAATATCCATTGACCTACCAACTTATTTTTAGATTAAGTAAAGTAATATAACTTGGTCACAAGTCTATCATTCTTGTAGTTTTTAAGCAAATTTTTCTTATACAATTAGAGTTGGACAAATACCCAATCTCCTATTTCAAATTCACAATCAATACTCAACAAATCATTGTGCTGCTTGATTCTATTCCTTGCTTGCTCAATATCACTCCTTAAGATATGAAGGATCTTATTAAAACTGGCTAGGTAGCTTTTACAATATGGGCTTTAGATTTAGTACCAAAATATTCCTTTATTTATAATAGTGCATATCCATATAAAGCTTCAAAAGTAGTCACCAGTATTAAAGTGTGGTAGCTAGTGTAACCATTTGTGCCACTACAATTCATAATCATTCACAAAGCTCCTCAAGTACCCTGCAAGGCAATTGTATACTACTTCGAATCGTTCATCCATATGAGGATGGTATGTGATGCTCATGGTTATTGTGTTGCATACTTGGTGGAACAAATCCTTCCAAAAGTTGTCACTGAATTTTTTATCCCTGTCACTAACAATAACTTTAGGACACCCATGGATTATATAACATTTTCAAGGAGCTATCAAGTATTTAACTGGATTTAGCTTTTAATGATACTGAAATGACGTGAGCTTATTTAGTTAACTGGTCTACAATTACAAATATTCCCCTCTAATATGGGAAGTCCTACGATAAAATCCATAGATACTTCATTTAATATCTTATATGGAATATGAAGGGGTTGAACGAGGTGAGGGGGTACAACTGACTTGAACTCTTGATGCTAACAATTATCCCACTCTACCACATACTTCTGGAAATCAACCTTCATTCCTTTCCAAAAGGAGGATCATCAGATTTGGTAGTTTGTTTCAAAATATCCAAGATGGCCTATATTTTGAAGAATCATGTTTTTCTCTCAAGACTTGGATTTTGAATTAAATAGAGTTTGGTAAATATATTCTTCTTGTTGAATGATGTTGCCATTAATGCCAACGTCGTCTTTGAATGCTTTTAATATTCATCTAAGGGACCATTGATTAGAAGCTCCAGTGGTCAAGAACCCTAGAAAGATGAGAAGCTCCTATGGCATAGTCATGATGTCTCACTCTAGATGAAGGTTTTGGATAAGATGCTTTGTGTTTTTGCAAGCAAGACCATTTACATTATGTAGCCCTCATCGTCTCGATTCCAAAAATCGGTGGCACGCCTCATAACTCCTCACGGTTGAGGAGATATGTTCATCCAAAGTTTGTGCCCCGAGACTGTGGTCAAAGCCCCAAAAATGAGACAATGTGGCAACTAATAAGTGCTATTGAAAACTTTGATTGAAAATATTCTGGATGTTAAAGTTGCTTGCATTAAAAAGCATCTTGACAAGTGGGAAATAAATTAAATTTGGAAATTGCGTCGGCCTCCTAAAACAATTTAATTTTGGCTTCAAATTGTCATTTTAAATTTTTAAATTTTGAAGGTTGGTTTCTATTGAGAAATCTATGGCAGCTAGATTAGGTGATTTCTCTTACTTTAACAAGAGCTTGTGATGTATCTTAATTTTATTAGTTTCTTCTTTCACTTGATTATTATTAGTGTTCTTATCATCAAACAGCTACCAAACTATGAAGATCAATGAGACAAGAGGGCACAAAATGTAGGCTGCTAGCCAGGGCCAAAACCTCTCCTCTTTAGAGGAAAACCCACAAGAATTCTTCTCTTCTTATAGAATCTTCAAATGACGAATTCCAAGACCTAAAACCATTGACAAATACCCCTCCAATACCAAGTCAACCTTCATTCTTGATGAGCTTTCCTTACAAAGCGTCCAACAACAAACTTCGACCTTTTAGCAACTTCGACCCCCAATAACAATTTCTGCAACTTCGACCTAGTAGCTTCAGCAACTTCGACCTTTCACAGCTCTGACCTAGATGTAGCTTCACATATTCGACCTAGATACAACTTCACAGCTTCGACCTAGATGCAGCTTCACAGCTTTAACCTAGATGCAGCTTCAACCTAGATGCAACTTCACAACTTCAACCTAGATGTAGCTTCAAATTTTCATCCTACCCAGCAACTTTAGAAACCCTAACACAAGAGAGAGAGAGAGAGAGGTCCAAAACTTTGATCTTGCTCTTTTTCTTTTTATTCTTGATTTTCGTCGTTTTTCCAGCTTCTTTCTCGAGGAGATATAACTTGCTTGTTGTGTGTCCAAATGAGGTCAAGTTCCTTCTTATACATAGGCTTTCTAGGGCTCCAAATTGCCTCCATGAGGCCGACTTGATCTTCCACGTAGGCTGACTTGTTATAGCTCGTTGACAAGGTCTTGGAGGGTCTTTTATGACTCAAATAAATTTCTTTTACATAACACAAGATGCCTAAAGGGGTCTTACATGTATGACAATAACTCTTTTGACCTCATAATTCTATGACAAACCTAGGAGCACTCAATGGGTGCTTGACCTAGAAATTAAATAACCTTGAGCATGAAACACATGCCTCAAGAACGACAATAATAATTTTATTTTTCTCTTTACATCAAATTCATAAAATCATGATTACATATGTCATTATGAAGACCGAACCTACTTACATATTTCAACAGTTTCCTTCCCTTTGGGATCAAGTTGGCTCCATTTAAAATCTCTCCTTCATCACTATAAAAGGAGGATCAGATCCTCCACAATGGCCAAGGGAATTCAATGTCTAATCTTCTGTAATTGTTTCTGCGGCCTTGGGTAGTCACGTCAAGCAAACAAGCAAACCTAATTTGAAGAAGTCTGGGTTTATTTTCCTTATTTTTGTTATGTTTATTTGTTGGCTTTTTGCGCATCTTTGTGGGTATTCTTCGTTATTTCTAAAGCAACTCTGTGGCATGTTCTGAGGCTACTACAGCCTCATTTCTGAGGCAACTTTGTGGCATGTTCTAAGGCTTCTACGCGCCTTAGATGGTTTTTCTCTTCAACGTACAAAGGTTATTCTGAGAAGTTTCGAGACCCTAGTGGTTGTGTATTGAACCATATTCAAGCCTTCTTCTGGCACATCCTCTCTAAAACGCAAATATAATTTCATGTGGCATCCCTTACTAATTTTCCGATAGTTCAGTGGCATCCCTTTACTCCAATCATTTGTCACTTACCTCTTGAAAATTCGCCCAAGACACTATCACCCAAGTAGGGTTAGGCACTAGTGAATTTTGTATTGATAAAAATCTTGAAAAATAAATATTTCTTTTCCTTTCATTTTTCTAGGCATTTTAAGGTAAGCCATTTGGGATTTTTCCTAGGACCAAATTGGTTTAGGGCATTGTGGATGAGTGTTTATGGAATAAAAACCTAAGATTGATATTCATTATCCTTTAAAACACAAAATATACTTTCATTCATGGTAAATATTCACCTAGGAGTGTTGACATCATCATTCTCTAGTTAATTTTCTGCCTTGGAAATCCCAACCCTAGCCTAGCTTCAACTCGAGGCTTATTTTTAGGGTTTGCTCTAAGGCTTTGTTGACCTAATCTTTAGGTAAAAGCTTTCTTTGACATTTACGCGTCTAGATATTCCTTTGTTGTTGCATGTCAAGAAACCCTAGACCCGACAAGTCTTTATATAGTCTAGGTGCATGACACGCTACTCCTTATCAAGGAGTTTTGAGCCTTTTGTCCATCATTAAGTGTCTCCACCTAGCCTATACATTCATCACCTTGAACCCTGTAATTTGGAATTTCCTTATAGGTGAGAATTGGGAAGCCTCCGTTGTGGTGAAATTCCACTAAAGAGTAGGAGGAAAATTATTGAGGTGAAAGCAGCAATCTCCCTCATTGTTGCGACAAGGTTTGGCCCTTGGATCCCAATGTAGGAAGGCATATTACATCTGACGATTTTCTATTCTAAGGCATACCTCCCAAGGTGAGGAAGTGACATGCATAAGCATGCATGCTTACATACAATGAGTTATGTTCTATATTTCACACAATCTTGAGTAAAACTTATCCATGTGTGAGGGCATGTTAGAATTTGACCTCTTCAAGGAGACGCTTCACTCGAGGTGTCTAGATTCATTGTAACCCTTTCAAGTTTCATCACTTTTTCTATAAAAGAGATAGAGGGCACTTCAGGATATTAGTTAGAGAGTTTGAGTTTTCACTGTCTCTTTGCTAGTGGTAGATTTAATTTCTCTTTCAATTCCACAATGCAAATTTAGTATTTGTCCAATTGCTATTTAGATTTTCTCATAGAATGTAGTGTATGTTCTCTTTAGTTTACTGTACAAAATTTAAATACAGAAAGATCTAAGATTTTGATTAAAGATTTCTAAGTTTCATATTCATAAAAACAGGATCTTGATTCTGTGAGTTTAGATATGCTTATGACGAATTGAAAATTTTAACAAGATGCCCTCAAGTCCAAGCTTCACACCACTATTCTACATCAATGGCTTTTTGAAGAGCTAGAGCAATCTCACAACTAGGGGACAAGTAGATTTTTGTCCAAACTACCAGACAATTGACCACATTATTACACTCTAAGCCATCATTGAGAGGCCCATCGTTGTTCTTCGAGAGTCTACAGTTGCTATGTCAACCTCCAAAAAGTGTTCCATACAGTGCCGAGGCAGGCACTATTTCAAAGACTCTGTGACATTGGGATTTCCGAGACTCCCTTGGCAACCATCATAAGATTGTACGAGTCAGTTATCAGATGCAAAATGATGGCACACGGCCTTTTAGATTTCATTCAAAGTACCATTGGTGTCCAGCTGGGATGCCCCATCTCGCCTACCCTCCTTAGAATTTATATTGACAAGTTGGAGTCTTTCCTCTAGGAGCATGTTCAGGAGGGGGATGGTTGTCTTCTTCATCAGGTGTTGATCTCTCTTCTCCTTTTTGTTGATGACTTGGTTTTATTGGCCTCTACCCTTGAGGGCCTGTAGAGATAATTAGATACCCTAGCCAACTTTTGTGACCTTCAACAACTAAAGGACAACCTAGGTAAAACCAAGGTTATGATCTTCAACACATCGCAGAGCTCTCTGACATACTTGCATTTTTATTTTCAGGGAGAAGAGATTGAGATTACCACATCTTATATTTACCTGGGAGTGCAGCTCACAAGAACCTTGTTTTGGCATGAGACAGGCCCTCCAACCCTGGCTCAATATAGGATATGGATCTCCATCCCTCAACTAGAGATATTGCTTCCTTCTTGTTGGAATTTCTAAGTCTAACTATTAGAAATCCTTCCTGTACTTTCTGATTTATTTCTTCCTACTTGTTCTGTTAATTAACAAGTTATTTACCATGTAAAAGCTTAAATAAATACAAGTACAATCTCAACACATACAGATCATCAACTGAAGGAAAATCAAGCACACAAGTGACACCGTTATTTTTCAACTAATGTCCTCGGAAAAACCCAATGCGGGAAAACCAATGCAGCTATCTGAGGGTTTATTATTAAGCAATTTTAGAATACAATCTGGGTGCCAGAAACGGCTCACCCAACAGAGAATGCCCTCGGCAATAGTACCTCTCAGTCGAAGACAGATATCAGCCCCAATCTGCCCCACGAAATCTCCTAGCGTCAACCTCTAGGGTCTGTGTAGCCTCTCTGGCCCAGCGTCAACCCAACTAGCCCAGCTTCAACCTTTGGAGCCTTTGCGTCTCCCACGCTAGCTCTTTCTGGCACTGCGCAGCTCCAAGCTGCCTCTGCGTCAACCCTCTCTCGGCTTCTGCGCTGATGCTCTCAGTACCCTCTCTGTCTCTCCGCTTCTGTATTCACTACCCCCCAGCTGCAACTCAGATCACTCCTTCGATTTCCTCAGCAAGCCCTACCCCAAAAAATCGAATTCTTGATCAACTCGGTGTGTTCTCCAAGTGACCCTCAAGCCTCCTCTTATACTTTTCTCATTGACAATTCAACGGCCAAGATTAAGTCCCTAATCAACGACTAAGATTAACTCTCACTTGATCCATGACTTTTGGACCCTTCTAACACAGTTTTATATTAATTCACATTAATATTTTTATCTCCCAAACTGTTTAGAATCTGCCCAAACCATTTATGGGGATTGGAGATCTCATGTGCTTTGGCCCCTCCACCAATTTTCAGGGCTAGAGCACATCCGATGCTACCCCAAATCAACACCCTCAACTAGAGATAGTGCTTCCAAAGTTAGTTTCAGGACATCTCGTCCAAACTCTACCTCATAGACATGATTATTCGACCTACAGTTCTTTATAATTCTGAGATTTGGGTGCCAAGTTTGGTACAGACGAATTAGGCTTAGATGAGAGAGTCCAAAACTTGTTCCTCGGACACATCATATGATGCAAACGTACAGTTCCACAGCCTATTATCCAGGCAGAGTTCGAGGCTCGTCCATTCTCCTTGAGGTCATATTCTCCCTAGTCTCTTTCCTACACAGAGTTAGATCTCTCTGTGATTTGGTGGTGGGGAGAGATCATTACCCCTACCTAACACTTTGCTCCTCAAAGGCCCTCGCTCCAGGTCAGTCAACAAGTCGTGCTCGGCAGTGGTTCTCTGAGGCATCCCAACTCCTCTAATTTATGGCCATTTTCCCAAAGCACCTCCCTTCATTCAGATTCTCTCTCGATGCATCGAGCCATCAGTTTCCCACTAAACAAGTAATGAATCAATCGTTCAAAAAAGATATCTATCTATTATACACTCAGGTCCCGGCACCTCATCTTCAAGTACCTCGTTTCCTATGAGACCAGAGGACGTTTCGATTGTCCCTACAAGGATTCCAGGGGCTCCCCCTCTAGTTTTTTCTTATACCAGGACCAATGATGCCTAGCCCTCTTTATTAGGAAGATCCTTACATACAAATCTCAACTTTTGCACGCCTCGACTCACCTTGGGATTTCTTATTTCCAAGTTGTTCCATCTAATTGAAACAATAAGCGGTAGGCAGAGCCTCAGTATGCAACAAATGGGAGAAAGGTGAGACCTTAGGGTTCACCACAACCCCCCCTTATGAGAAAGACAAGTTATCTTTAATATCGGCCCGTAGATGCAATACCATGCTTCAATCGAACCATACTCAGAGAGTCAGAGGGAATGGTTCGAGACAGAGACAGTGCAGTGTTGTTTTTCTAGTTAAAGTAGGACTAGAAGCAATTTTTCAAACTTGGTAACTACTTCCAATGATATTAGACTTCTTTAGAACATTCAATGTATCGCTTAGAGCATATTAATCATCAAGAAGTTACACTACAACAATAAACAATGAGCAGTGGAGATCACAACACAGAAAGAGACACCAAAATTAGGTCAATGAACAAGGCAAAACCCACTAAGGGGAAAACTCAATCGACTTTTCTTATGAGAGATATTTCAATTCAATTTGTCCAACTACATCCAGTGAAAGGTCAACGTTTGACCATCCAAAACCAAGTCAAATGTATCCAATAGATAGAAACAATCTTTCATTTGTCACTATAGAATCACCAATCAAATCCCAATGAAAGAATAAATTTGTACCAACATGGTCAACAGCAGTAAATTGTGGTCAACGTTGTAACAAAAGGTCGAAGTCAACACGTCCAAACTACCACGGAGCGAGATCAACTAGACCGAAATTCAACTGAGAGTTCGGCCTTATTCTTCAACTTAGTCAAATAGACATAAAATTTTGGTCAATGTAGGTCAACGATAGAGAGAGAGAGAGAGAGAGAGGTCAATGCAAATCAGTGATCCTTCTTTTCTTCCTTTGCACGAGTGAATGAATTGAGGCAAATTATACAAGTTTGTTGCTTGAGTTGATCGTTGAAATGACCTTCAACATAGCCATATTTATAGTGGTCAACGTGAAGGGTCATGACCCTTGAAAATTCATCACTGTCTATGGAGCCGACCTGACCTTCTTCAAGTCGACTTGTCCAGCATGAAAATAATTTTTGTCTTCAATAATTTGTTAATGGAAGTACCAATCAAAGCTACATTTTTCAACACTCCCTCTTAGCTAGGGAGGTACTCTTCATTCTCTCTCTTATGATCCATTTTCCTTACCAAGTCATAGGCCTCATCAAATATTAAAAGGCAGAGATCAATCTCATCATAAGGAAAAGTATCCAGTCCAATTTCTTTTATAGAGATGACTCATCCTTCACCAAACAAGGAAGGGATCATACCATCAATCTCCTCTAATGGAGAGACAAAAAACGATACATCATCAATCTCTTCTCATGGGGAGATGCAAACCAATATACCATCCACTCCTCTCAAGGAGAGATGAAAAACAATACACCATCAATCTCCTCTCAAGGAGAGATGAAAACCAATACACCATCAATCTCCTCTCAAGTAGAGATGAAAACCAATACACCATCCATCTCATCTCAAGGAGAGATGAAAACCAATACACCATCAATCTCCTCTTCAAGGAGAGATGAAAAAAAGACATCTAAAGGAATCACAGCAGGCCTTAAAACCAAACTCCCAAAGGGAGTATATATGACAATCATCCTGACCATGTCAAAGATCTCATGACAAGGAAGATTGTCATTCTCATAATGTAATACAGCCAATGTTCCCTCTCTCTTAATAGGGATTTTCAACTAGTCCAAGCCTTTCACTAAAGTATTCAAACTTTATTCGAGATAGATGCCTTGTCAACACATTGGCAACTTGTTCACCAAAAGCAACATAATCAAGCTTCACGGCTCCTCTTTAGACAACATTGCGGATGTAATGGTATTTGATCTCAATATGTTTCAATCTATCATGAAACGCAGGGTTCTCTGAGAGCTTTCCACAACTTTGATTATCACAATATACAATAGTTGCCTCAAGTGCATGTCCAAACAATTTTGCAAACATTTTTCGAAACCATATTGCTTCTTGACAAGCAAAATTGGCAGCTATATATTCAGCCTCAGCAGTACTAAGAGCAACAAGGGTTTGCTTCTTGCTTAACCAAGAAACCATTGCGAATCCCAAACTAAAACAGAACCAAGATGTGCTTTTTCTATCTTCAGAGCATCCAGCCCAATCAGCATCAGAAAAGCCATGCAAAACCCATTCTTTATTAGAAGAATACACTAGACCACATTCAACAGTGCCACGGAGATATCTTAGAATGTGTTTGGCTACAATTCAATGCACGTGACGAGGCTCGACCAAAAATTGGCTCAAAGTGTTAATAGCATATAACAAATATCATGTCATGTGTTAGTCAAGAAGTTTAAGGAGCCAATTAACTTTCGATACATTGATGAGTCAACCAAATTAGATTCATCATCTCGAATCTTCTTCAAATTTGTTACCATTGGAGAATCTGCGGGTTTACAGTCTATCATGCCAAATCTCTCAAGGATATTTATAGTATATTTCCCTTGTCCAACAAATATTCCATCAAGTCTTTACCAAATTTCTAATCCCAAACACTAGTACATAAGGCCTAGATCCTTCATCTTATATTCCGCAATTAACTCTTTCTTGCATTGAACAATTCGAGTCTCATTCGTTGTCAAAAACAAGTCTTCTACATGTAATAATAATATCAAGGGCTCTCCTTTCATGATTTTGAAATATAGTTTCGCATCAACAACACTCTTGGTAAAACCAAGACTCGTCAAGTAACTATCAATTCAAGCGTACCATGCACAAGGGGCTTGTTTTAGTCCATACAAAGCTTTCTTTAATTTACGTACATGAGTCTCTCTATTATGGACTTCAAACCCTTGAGGTTGTTCAACATATAAATCTTCTTCAATAATCCCATTCAAAAAAGGTAATTTTGACATCTAATTGATGCAATTTGCAACCAGTAATAGAAGCAAGTGCAATCATTGATCTAATAGATCCATACCTGGCAACTGGAGCAAAAGTGTCTTCATAAACTTCTCCCTCTTTATGGGAGAATCCACGAGCCACGAATCTTGATTTGTATTTTTCCACTTTCATAAAAATTTTGCCTTTGCTCTAGGTACAATGTCCCAAACTAAAACAGTGCGAAACACGCATATGGATTTCCGAATGAATTCAATGAATTGATTGAGCTGAATACTCAATAATAATACAGAGATATTTTACAAAGATAGAAACATCAAGTTTCTATGTGAGATTTAGTTTCATCTAAGAAACTGCTAAATAACGGAAAGTAGCAACAATTTAGAAGAATGAGCATTAAACTAATATTAGAATTATTCTAATACCCTCCCTTAATGCTCAATCTATTTACAACACCAATAGACTTCCTGAATTGTTCAAATTTAGCAGGACCAAGAGGCTTGGTGAATATGTCTGCGGGCTGCTCTGTGGTGGGAACATATTTCAGCTGAACGGATCCATCTTCAACAAGCTGGCGAATGTAGTGGCAATGAGTTTCCACATGTTTTGTTCATTCATGAAAGACGGGATTTTTGGCAAGTTTGAGCACTCCCTGATTATCACAAAACAAGGAAGTAGGACCTGTCTGGGAAGCATGCATATCTGCAAGCATACGTCGAAGCCAAACTGCCTCACAGGATGCCTTAACTGCTCCTCGATACTCTGGTTCGGTTGAGGAGAGAGCCACGGCTTGCTGCTTATTACTAGTCCAGGTGACAGCACCAGATCCTAGACTAAACACATACCCAGCTGTAGATTTACGATCATCAACCAAACCGGCCCAGTCAGAATCTGTGTAACCACTGAGTATAGGATCGGAACTGCGAGTGTATAGGAGTCCATAATCAGAAGTGCCACGCACATATCGTAGTACACGCTTGGCTGCTACCCAATGATCAGCTTTAGGAGCAGACATAAAGCGGAAAATGTTGCTCACTGCAAAACTGATGTCTGGTCTGGTGGCAGTAAGGTAGATGAGACTGCCTACTAATTGTCTGAATAAAGTTTCATCCACAGGAAGAGAAGATGACTGAGCTAAGAGTTTGAGCCCTGGTTCCATAGGAGTCGTGGCTAGTTTGCAATCCTGCATTCTGAACCCGTCCACAAGATTTTTGGCATACTTGGACTAAGAGAGAAAGATGTGATTCTCAGTCTGCCAAACTTCAATCCCCAGAGAGTAGTGAAGAAGTCCCAAGTCTGTCATATCAAAGGTTCTGCATAAGTCTTGTTTGATCCCATGGATCAAATTTGCAGAGCTGCCAGTAATGATAAGGTCATCTACATAGACAACCACAAACAAGATATCATCACCAGTATGCTTGATATACAGATTTGCATCAGATGGGCTCCGCTGAAAACCATGAT